>CANXYC010349849.1:0-10208 GCA_948193065.1 Aleurites moluccanus | reverse complement strand
TGAAGAATGGTGGAGAGAGAAAGTTGCTGCATTTTTTTGGCTAAGGAAGATGGTGAACAATGAAGGGGTGGGAAAAATCAAGCTTAAATATCAAAGGCATAATCCTATACTTTGAGTTTATGATAGAAATGGTGAAACCTACTATCCAACCATCCATTTCTTCATCTTTTCATTCAATGGCTAGATTTAGATGAGCTTAAAATGTTACCATAGGCTTGCATACACTATATAACTCCATATTGCAAAGGAAAAGACCAAATTACCCTTAGTTCAAATGAAGCTCCTCAATTGAGCAGCTTGCTGGGAATTATTTTCTATCGGGTTTACTTCTCCAACAATAATTCAAATAAACTTAATAATATCATTTTCATGTCCTTAAATTCTTTTCTACCTTCAAATATAGTGTTAATTCCATAAATATTCGAAGGGGGTGTGAAATGACCATTTTGCTCCCAGTTCACCAAAAACTCAAAATTATCCGATTTTGTCTTAACAGTCTTTAAACCACTTCTATGCATAAAATCACTTCATATAACATGCATATCTATCAATTTCATGCATAAACACACAACATTAACAATTTCAAATGAAAGAAAAAATTCCCCCCTAAGTTCCCCTTTAATGGTTTAGGTTAGGTTTAGGCTGAGGTGTTACATTTTCTTTCATTTTTTGATGGAAACATGTTAATTCAATTATCCTCAACACAATTATATCCATAGATTTAAAGGAAAAACAAGAAAAAGTGACAAATCAATCCTTTGAAGTTTTTGAATAACTATTTGGAAAGTAAGTGATTTTGTAATTCCTTTGGTTCAATTATGTTCTTAAGATGTTATTTGATGTTAATTAGTAACTAAAATGTGTTTTGAATGGAAGAAAAATCAAAAGTAGGAAACCAAACCCTAACAGGAAGAAATATGAATCAAAGTGTTGTTTTGATGAATCTTTTTGTTTAAATGATGTGTATTTGATGTGTTTAACATGAATTAGTGGTTAAATGATGGAAATAAATTGATTTGGATGAAGAAAAACCATGGCCGAAGCTTGAGGTGCTTATGGATGGTTTGATGCTTTGATGTTTAATAGGTTTAAATGGTTAAATGTTATGTATTTGATGTATATTTAAGTTGTATGGAAGAATGGTGTTGAAAAATGGATGAATGGAATGAATTCCATTTTGGCCGAACCATTTGACTGTGTTAGTTTAATGTGTTAAGTTAATATGTTTACGAAGGAAGTGTTTGAATATGGTTAAGTGATAAAAATGATGGAAATGTATAAGTTTAGATATGTAAAAGATGATTGATATAACTTGGAAACTAAACATGAACATTGATATATGTTTGATATGAAATGATGAACTAAGTGTATATGAGTTCTTAACTTGGTTTATAAATGATGAATATGTGTAATGTAAGTTAAATGTGATGATAAATGGGTGTTTATGCATAAAGGATTGGTAAATGTGTAATTGGTACAAAGTGAGGTTTGTAGAGCATAGTGTGTATTCTTGATATGTTTCAATGTGTATGACATATTTTGTAATGTTTATAAGTTTTACAGGAGTGTTATATGTGAAAATAGGTGAACCGTCAAATACTCCTATTGGGAGTGTAGAACAGCGGGCTGACTAGGGCTCGAAAGCAATATTGGGGGACAAAGTGATCTTTTTGAGCAAAAGGTGAGTCTGTATGTATAATCAAGCATGATTTGGATCATATATCATATGAAAAGTCATTTGGACTGATAAACCAACATTTGCTAACTTACAGTACCTACAGTGCAAATTGGCCCGTAAATAAGCCCACCAAAACGACCTAAAATGACCTAAACTTTGTCTGATTATAAAATGAAGTCCAAAAAGCCAATTGGGCCACCGCTTGGTTGAATCTTCTAGTCTTGACCTAAGCTTTAAAACGGTACCTCATGGTCCACCTAAATCCTTTGGTAACATAGTTAACCAGAAACTACTCAAAAATCTCAAAACGGATCCGTAACGGCGAGTGTCAGTTGTGGTAGCTCAAATGGGCCCCACAGGGCATTTTTTTGACATTACCCAAACTTTATATTTATATTGTTATATATATATGACTATTCTATTATTCATTATAAATATATATATGACTGTTCTAAAGTTATATTAGATATATTTAAGCTATTTATATTGTTATATGGAGACACACCCATATGGTACTATAACAGGGCTATCTCGATGGTGTAGCAGGTAATTCCATCAACTGTGTGCACACTTGTATTTATTTGACCCTTGCTAAGGAGGGGAGTTATATTCTCTAGTCATAAGGGCTGATCCCCTTTATGTAAGATGGTTTGTGCACTTTATGATAGTGCTGGAGTATTAAATAACAAATAGTGCGATTGCACTTTTCATTTTCCCCAATCCTGTTATATCATATGTGCATTGACTCATACACTGGACACTTATATGAATATTGATATTGATACATATATGGATACTTGTTATACTCTATACTTGTCATCTTACATTGATTCTACAGGCCATATAAGGACAACTGTGGTAATATGACATCTACTGCATTTTTATACATATGGATTGACTGAGTATTTTTATACTCACCCCTTTCAGTGGTTATCATTTTCAGGTCTACAGTAAGGCCCGTATTCCATAGGCACTTCCTATCCTCACCATGGAAATTTTGAAACTTGCGACATGTAATATTCTAGTCCCAAAAGTATATGTAAATATTTGTACAGTATAGAGGTTCCATGGTACTGAAAATTAAATAAGGGCATGTATATGTTTGTGATTGTATTTATATGGTTTTGCATATATATATGATGCTATGTATGGATATAGTTTGATATACAGATATATGTATTAAGTTGATGTTGGAGATCCATAGGGATCATTGATGATGATATATATTGGAAGTGCTTATTTGCATGTTTAAAGATGGGCATAAACCTTTTATAAAGGAGATGCTGCCTAATTTTTTTAGAATTGTTAAGCTATTTAAGCTTGATATTGAGTTGTTTGCCATATCATATAGATAAAGGGGTTCTTCATGGTACTAGTAGCGTAGGCAACACCCGTACCCTAGGACCATCGCGGCTCTCAGGTTAGGTCATGACAAAGGTGGTATTATAGCTAAAGGTTTATATAACCTATAGTGTTTGCATATTAGCAGTAATAGAAGTACTATGGAATCTAGGATATTCATATATCGTTAAAATTGACAAGTTTTCTTCATTGTTTGAAAATTTTGCATGTCTATAATCTAAATATTCTTTTACATATTGATTTGTACAGTGTGATAAGATGTAAGAGAAGGGAACTAAACGAGCTAGGCCTATTGGAGAGGGTGAATTTCATGAGTCTAGTGAGGAAGCAGAGGTTGCTTTCAACACATTTGATATGTGGAGAACTTAGTCTGAGCTAACCAGGTCATGGAGATGAACTGAGTCTGATTCGATGGGTGAGGCTCTCTGGAGACAATAAATGCAGGAAATGAGATAAGAAATATTACAGACCATCCAGACTCATTTTGCAATATAGCCTACAGTGGTACAACAACCACCTCCACCTCCAATACAGCCAGTGGTATAGCCTGTGATACCACCAATACCTCATAGAGATCCAATAGTGGTACAGAGGGATAGAGTACATAAGGTTATTCCAGAGGGTAGAGTATCTGTTAGGAAATTTATGAGATTAAGACTGCCTACTTTTTCAGGGGAGTATGGTACTAACCCTAATGACTTCATTGACAGAGTTGACATGATGGTTCATACTTTGCCTTATTATGATGCTAAAACTATAGAGCTGGTAGGATTATTGCTGGAGGTAGATGCAGCTACCTGGTTTGTAGAACATATTTATGAGAATATTCAGAGTGATGATCCTATGACATGGGCATAATTCAAACAGATGATGATGGATGAATTTCTTATAGAGGGTTTGAGAGAGAGCAACATTGTAAAGTTTGAACAGTTGCAACAGGGGAACATGTCTATTTTGGAATATGCTAGAGAATTCAGAAGGCTAAGTAAATATGCCAGAAAGATTGCTCCTACTGAAGAGGATCTGATTAGAAGATTCGGGAGAGGTTTGCATGCAACCCTGCATAATATTTTACTGGCTATGGAGTTTACTTCCCTGAGTCGGACCATTGATAAAGCAGCCCAGATGGAGGCAAAATACAAGGAAGAAAGGTCTGATAGGGAACAGAAAAAAAAGGGAAAAGAAGAAGAGTACCGTAGACTAGGTAAGGGGACATCCCGGACTTTTACTCCCAGACCTCTTCTCAGGCCAGTACAGTCATTGCCACTTCCCAGTCAAAGGCAGGATTTGGGTAGAGGTGTTAGTATGAGGCCTCCTATTTCTAGCTATTTTCGAGGCCCCGTTAGACCATTCCAGATGACATCATCAATGCCCACATGTACTTTGTATGGGAAGGGACATTCAGGTGCATGTCATATCAGGATAGAAGCATGCCTTAGATGTGGATAGTTTGGGCATTTTTATAGAGATTGCCCTATGTTCAGAGTTACATAGCCTTTAGAGGCAGGATCTTTCCAGCCATCAGTGCAGATGGGTAAGGGAAGTATAGGTAGAGGCAGACCAGCAGGATAGAGTCCAGCAGTGGGATAGTCAGCAGCTGCTAGAGGACAGGGGCGTGTCTTTGCAGTGACCTAGCAGCAAGCCTAGAAATCACATGAGACTGTAGTAGGTATAGTTTCTATACATGATATAGTGGCTTACATGTTGTTTGATTTAGGTGCAACCCATTCCTTTTTATCACCTACTTTTGCTTTGAAATTGGGGTTGGGTAGAAAACTTTTACATGTGCCCTTAGAAATAGCCACACTAATAGGGAATAAGATTATTGTGAGATATAAGTACGATATTAGTGATATGAGAGTTTGTGATAGATACTTGCCTGCTGAATTGATTGAGTTACCTATATTAGAGTTTGTTGTTATCCTTGGTATGGATTTGTTGACTGTTTATAAAGCTTCAATTGATTGTGTAATGAAAAGAGTAAAATTTTGATCTGATGGGCAGGGAAAGTTCATTTTTCAGAGGGAGGCTAATAGTCACATATCTTGGTTAGTGTTTGCAGTACAGGAAGAGAGATTAATAAGAAAGGGATGTATTGCTTATTTGGCAATGGTGGTTGACACTACAGGGGTATCCAAAGAGTTAAAGCAGATTCTAGTGGTAAAGGAATTTATAGATGTATTCCTAAATGATCTTCCAGGACTACCACCATAAAGGGAGATTGAATTTGAGATTGAGGTGTACCCTGGTACTGATCCTATCTCTATTCCACCATATCGAATGGCACCACCAGAGCTGAAAGAGTTGAAAAAGTAGTTATAGGAATTGTGTGATAAGAATTTTATTCGATCTTGCAGTTGACCCTGGGGAGCACTAGTGCTGTTCGTAAACAAAAATGATGGTTCACTGAGGATGTGTATAGATTACAGGTAATTGAATAAGGTGATAAGTATCCTTTGCCTAGGATTGATGACCTGTTTGATCAGTTATAGGGAGCTTGCTTCTTCTCCAAGATAGATCTGAGGTCAGGGTACCATCAGTTACGGATAAAAGGTGAACACATTGCAAAGACTGCTTTCAGAACTCGGTATGGGCACTATGAGTTTTTAGTGCTACCATTCGGATTGACAAATGCTCCAGCAGCCTTTATGGATATGATGAATAGGGTATTCAGACCATTTCTAGATAAATTCATCATTGTTTTCATTGATGATAGTTTTGTGTATTCCAGGAGCAGAGAAGAATATGAAGAACATCTTACAATCACATTACAGTTATTGCAGGATAATCAGCTATATGCAAATTTTTCTAAATGTGAATTCTGGTTAACAGAGGTGATATTTTTGGGACATGTTGTTAGCAGAGATGGGATGAAGGTGGATCCATAGAAAGTTGAAGTAGTTGTAAATTGGCCACGTCCCACTACTGTTACTGAGATTAGGAGTTTCCTAGGTATGGCAGGGTATTAATCGTAGATTTGTTAAAGACTTTTCTAGAATTGTTGCACCAATGACAAAGTTGACCTAGAAACAGGTGAAGTTTCAATGGAGTGATAAATGTGAAAAGAGTTTCCAAACTCTTAAGACTTGTTTGACCACTGCACCAGTGTTGACTCTTCCTACCTAGGCAGGCAGTTTTGCTATATACTGTGATGCTTCGAGGATTCGCTTGGGTTGTGTTTTGATGCAGGATAGGAAAGTGATTACTTACGCTTTCCACCAATTGAAGATGGGTTGAGTTGTTAAAAGACTATGACTGCCAGATTCTGTATCATCCGGGAAAAGCAAATGTGGTGGCATATGCTTTGAGTAGAAAATCAATGGGAAGCTTATCACATGTGACTGCTGTAGAAAGACCTTTAGTACAAGAATTTAGAGAGTTGATGGCTAAAGGTTTGACCTTGGACTTGGAATCATAGGGACAGGAGACAGTATTGATAGCCCAGTTCCAGGTAAAATCTTTGTTAATAGATGAAATAAAGAGTTCTCAGAACGAGGATCCACAGTATGTTAAGATCAGAGACTTAGTTCAAAATGGTAAGGCTCCTGATTTTTTTATTGAGGGAGATGTATTAAAATGTAAGGGCCGATTATATGTTCCTGCTATTAGAGGGTTCAAAGAGCAAATCATGAAAGAAATTCATTTCTCTCCTTACACAGTGCATCCAGGGGTAACAAAGATGTACCATTACTTGAAGGAACTTTACTGGTGGCCAAACATGAATGGTGATGTAGCAAAGTTTGTTTCCAAATATTTAGCCTATCAACAAGTGAAATTTGAGCATAAAAAACCATCAGGTTTACTTCAGGAGATTTAGCTATCAGAGTGGAAATGGGAACAGATAACTATGGATTTTGTGGCGGGTTTGCTCAGAACACAAAAATGGTATGATTCAGTGTGGGTGATAGTGGAAAAATTAACTAAGTCAGCTCATTTCTTAGAAGTAAAGACAACTTACACAGTTGAATAGTATGCCCAACTCTATGTGGATAAAATTGTACGGTTGTATGGGGTTCCATCAGTGATCATATGTCACATCCCACACTATAGGGCTGTGATGGTCCTAGGGTATGAGAACAGTTCATACAACTAGTACCATGAAGAACCCAAGTTACATGTTTTCGTTTCACTTAACCATTTTTATGAAATATTTTTTTTAACTCTTAAGTTTTACAGAAAATAGGACAGAATCTCCCCTGTACTCTTGACATTTACCCCCTGCTAAAAATAGAGAAAAACACTTCAAAACAATATCAACTCCCAGGTCAACCTCCAATGAACAACTCATATCATATCATACTTATGTCAACTCATATAACAACTTCATACATCACAAATCATATAATAGTTCTCAATAATATCAGTCCATACATATGACAATACAAGATAAGCGTACCATAGTAGTTGTACCCCCTGTTACAGTATATACATACATATACATCCACTCCATAACATATAATAACATTCTGTACATGTCCACAAATCATACATATAAATATCTACAAATAATATCACGGAGTACTATATGCTATACTAGGGGAGAACTATACATCTACTCTAAGGCTGGAAGTACAAAATTAGCCGAGGATGTTCACGTCTCACTCTTTCCCTAAAAAGGATTCAACACTATGGGGTGAGTATAAAAATACTCAATGAATCTATAAATGTGAAATGCATTACTAATTTATGAATACACATTTGAACACTTATGAAAATAAAAAGGTATGATGACAATTATATTTGTATGATAAGATATGACAGTATAATAAAATGGATTAAATGCATAAGGTAAAACAGGATTGGGACAAATAATCAAATAGTACTGTCACCTCTGTCCATATCTCCATTTCCATATAAATGTCATAAGGAGGATCAATCCTTATGGCTAGAACCATTTCCCTATCTCTAGCTAGGGCAAGTAGTACCAGTGTGCACACGGTCGATGTAATTACCCACTACACCATCGAAGTAGCCTTGTTATGTTACCATATGCAAATGTTCCAAAATGTGATGAAAATGCAACAAGTACAACTCATATATGGTGAAATATAGTCAAGATATCCATATGAACAAGTATAGAATCAATTGGGAATAACTTACAAAATTGGCCTGTCGGGCCCAGTTGCGCTGTTGCAGCGACTTACAAAATTACGGGTTCGTTTCTCGTTTTTCAGGGACTTTCTGGTTCTACATGTTATCAATATATGGTATGCAAATTTAACATCTAAGATACAAGTACACATATATATAAGGTGATTAGGCTTGATTTGTGATCAAAATAGTTTATAGAACAATTTTTATACACATTAAAATTTTAGGTCAGTGTATGCCGTTTCGGCAGCCCCAGTTTTGGCCGATTGGCACGTTTATGGGCAACTTTGACCATATTGGTCAAAAATCAGTCCAACATGATCAAAGGTCATATAACATGTCCAAATTATAGTACCTTAAACTAGAAATGCAATAATATATATATAAACCCACCTTATGAGCAAAAGACCAAAATGTCCCTCCGAGGCTCCGAGCACCTACTGCTCTCCCACTTTCTCCTTTCCCTTGGAGGATTCCCCTATAAACATACCAACTCTCTGATGAGACACTATATCAAACCAACATATCATATTCAAACACATATACACATACATTTCAAACAAGATACACATATCATAAACAACTTTCATAATCAAAACCCTAATTTAACTATATCATTTGGCCATTCCAAAATAACACATAAAAGGAGTTTAAACCCAAATTTCTTTCCATACAACAATAATAGCACATCTTATAAACACAATCAAGCAAGTTTGGGTTCACATTCAAGCCTAGATTTCATGCCAAAGCATTTTGAACTTTATAGGTCATAAAGACCTAAGCACATTTCAAATTCAATACAAACATGCAAATTTCCTTCTATAAGCTATAATTACTCATCAAATAACCATATCACATACACCTATCCATTGCAAACGCATAATAACCCAAAAATCCTAGCTTTAGGTTCAACTCCATTTGGCCCAAACGGCTCAAATCATCCAAGCCCTAATTTTGCAATTAAACTTCAGAACTCTAAAATTAAACACACCAATTAAACAATTTTAAGCTCAATTGCACAATTGCAAATCAATTTTTCATAGCTTGCCCTAATTAGGTTCAGTTTTGAGGGTTTTCCCCAAACCAACTATTAATTCCTCAATTAAACTTATAATTATATAATTCAAGTTACCAATTACACATTTAACAAATCAATTTAACTAAAACCAAGCAAAATTTTTCACTTTTCCCCAATTATTGCATTCGGTCCAAAGGTGATTTCTTTCCCTCTCACAATTTCTTCCAATTCTAGCATTCAAACATCAATTCACCATGCCAATTAAAGGTTCAAACATCTAATTGCAGAATTCTTGAACCAATTTCACACAAAAACCCTAATTTATATCCAGTCCAAGGTCCAATCCAAGAATTGAAATCCAATTCCTAATTAAACATTCAATGCACATCAATTTAACCCATGAAGAATCATTTATACATTCAATTCCTCAATTAAAGCATCAAACGCATGTTCCCCCAATTTCTCCCAATTCATTTCGGTCAAAAAGCAATTTACACGAAGGATGATCAATTCTTAATTAAACCATTCTATTCATATCTATTTAACACCATTTACAACATCAATTATACAATTGGAACAAAGAATCAAATTTCCGCAATTTTCCCTAATTCAATTCGGCCAAAAAGGAGATTACACTATGGATGCTCATTTCTCAAGCAAACTATTTAATTCAACATTTAAACACCAATTAAACATTAAAGATTCAGAATTTTGGCCTTACCTTAGGGTTTTCTTGAAATGCCTGAATCCCTAACTCACAAAGAACACAACCAAACTTGAAATTAGAACTTGGTTGAAGAAATGGAGGAGATGGGATGGTTAAATCTGCCCAAAAGCTTGAAAGAAATCTTCAAAGCTTCAATTGATTGACAATGGCCGAAACACAACAACAAGGAAGAAGGAGTTTTTCTTCTTCAATGGTGTAACACCTTAGCCTAAACCCTAATAGGGACCTTTAGGGAAATTATTTTCCTTTCTTTATGATGTGTTAATATTATATGTGAATGCATGGAATAAATATATATGCATGTTATATGACCTAATTTTTAGGCCTAGAGT
>CANXYC010349847.1:0-78381 GCA_948193065.1 Aleurites moluccanus | reverse complement strand
AAAACATCTCTCTATAAAAAATATATAAATATTATATATTATTTTCTCTAACAAAAAAATATACCACATACATCACACACAAAAATATATATATATATATATATATATATATATATATATATATATATATATATATTACCAATTTCTATTAATTCGAGTAATAAGCAACTTGTTTTGTTAAGTAAATTTTTGAATTCGTATTTTATAAATAAAAAAAATAAATTATGAAAAAATATTATTTTCTTTATTAATTTCACTCTGACTGTTTGATATTTTATCCAACAATTTCACAAAACATATATTTTATTTGTAAACCAAATGAAATAACATTAAACTAAAAATTCATAGTTAAGTATACCAATTTTCAAGATTCTTTATTCTTGAGGTTAAGTTATAACACACACATATATATATATAACAAGAATATAACGAGAGAATTATGTAATTAATGATAATATTTAGGGATAAATAAATAATTAAGAAAAGGATATATATAATCAAGAGTGTGAATTTGTTTTTAATAATAATAATAAAAAAAAACATAAGAGACATGGGAAGAGGAAGGGAGAGAAAAGAAAAAGAAAACCAAATTAAAAAAATAAAATAAAGAAAGTTCATATAAACCTGAAAAACAAACACTTTTTTTTTTTCACCCTCCACTACACAATACCTCAAAAATCTTAGGCGTGATAAGCCTAAGTGGGGTGCATTATCATTATACACCCCAAATTCTGTATTTTCTTTCCAATTTCCTTTTTTTCTTAATATATGTTTCCACATCATCCTCTCTCGTCTCTAAATCTTTCCCCCACTTTTTTACCTCTTTCTACACAAATCAACCTCACATTCATCACCTTTTTAACCAATCACATCTCTCCACTTAATCACTTCCCATCACCCGCCCTAGAAAATTTTCAACTCTAACACTAACACTCTCTCTCTCACTCTCCCAATATATCTACCATTTTTTCTTTTATGATTAAATTATTACTTTCGGCGAACTGTGAACGTTTGAAACACGACGCTTCCACTTGCCGGAAACTCATCAACAGCACAACTCCTGCATTTCATTCCAAGTGGCTCGAGCGCATGTGCAACACGTGTCCACAATTCATGGCTTGTGCACGTAGTAGAAACTGACATAGTAGCCGGTCGGAAAACCTGCACAACCTTTCTTAAAACCTCAGAGACATCATCATTATCGTCGAAAATGGAGCCGACACACTCGAAACTTGCATAGCTGTAACCATCTTCTGGAGTAACATGAATAGTAGAGTAACGATCATTATCAATCCCATTCATTGAGTACCCACAAGGATCAAATGCAAAATCACAAATTATAGCTGCTGGATTGATATCATTAATACCAGTAATTTTTGTCATCTGCTTTCCGGCTATGTCACCGTTTTTCCCATCTCCGGGAGGTTGAAAAAATTTTCTAGCCAAAACACGGTCAAGCTCAGTCATGCAAACTTCTATAGTGTAAAGATCATCATTTTGGGAAATGATATGATGAGTTTGGTCGTCGCTAGCACTAAAAACATGCCAAGAATGAGAAGTCAATTTTGAAGAAGGCATCACAGAGGCTTTTCTGTAGCAAAGATTGGAAGGCAGATTTTCTTCAAGATAAATCACTTCTTCTTTGAAACTTGTGTAAGGGAAAGGCTGTGATTTTGGGAAGATAAAATTACCTCTGGTGTACCGACATGAGCATAATGAAAGGCCAAGATTACAAGCATAGTGTAACAATGGACGGATGGATTTCAGAAGTTGAGTGGTCCCACATGTCTTGATGATAATCTTTGTGGGGTACACAAATAGACTTGATTCTGATAACACGTATGCATCAAAATACTGATTCCCTACAGCTGATACTACAGTACATTGTACAGCATTTAAAACATTAACTAAAGATTCAAAATCAAGAAGCCTAAGACCTCCCATATTATCCATCATCATAACTGGGTCATCACCAAAGAAATGAAGCTCTAAGCGCTTCTCAAACCCTTCAAATCCAGACACAGCCATTGAAGAACAAGAACTAATGGTAGAAGTAATGTTAATGTTAAGAAAATTAGTTAAAGAGAAAGGAGAAACAAGAAAAGATTTTAGAGGGATGTAAAGAGCTAGAAAGAAACTACAGGTGAGAGAGAGAAGAGTGGTCTGTATGAGATTTATAGGTGGGTGGATATAGAGAGAGAGTGAGGGTAAGATAGTGAGAGAGAGAGAGAGGGCATGCGGGTGAGGCAACCAAGAATCATGATTGCAGCCATAATGAAGTGAATAAGATTATGGTATGGTTTCAACAAAACATAAATTTTTATTCTAATTTCTTTTTTTAAAATAAAATAAAAATAGCATCTTTATTTCTTCAGACAAGAACAGGGAAAGGATTTTATGCCCACGCGCATGCAAATTTTTTTTTTGGGTCTATTATGTGTGTTATTGTTCTTTGTCAAGACTATTGTCACTACTTACTGATACTGTGTGTGTTCTGTTTCTGCCAAATTTTCCAGTTTCCAGGCACTCACGAATCCTACAAAAAAAGTCCATCTGACAACAACAACACATAGCCAGAGAATATATTATATATTACAAATTTGTATATATATATATATATTCTTATAAAATAAAACTAATTTTTAATATTAATTTCCATGAATAATTAATTTAATTAATTACTTCAGAATGATAATAAAAATTGATTTTGTCGTGTACAATTTCATAATACATTTCACTAGAGGAGAACAAAATGATTGAAATCTTTGTTTTTTTTATTTATTTAAAAAAAAAAGGGAATTATTTAGGGTAATTAAACTTGACAGATATAAATCTTAAAAGAAAAAAACACTAAAAGGATGATAATTAATAACACTTGAAGAAATAGGAATTGAAATGAACAGAAAATTTGGAATGGGACCATCTGGTCAAAATTCAACATTCACAATTAGAAACTACTGTGCCTAAGTCATTCCCAATTGACACTTTTTTATGAAACACAAACATAATCATAGACTAGATCGACTGGTCTATGTGTTTTTATATTTGCATGACAACAATAATTATTACCTATACAACCCTAAACCCAAATCATAAATTTAAAAAAAAAAAAAGTAACTAAGCTTATTGAGATCTTAATTTGCCGTTTATAGGCCATCTCAAGTAGCTACATGAAACAGAGTAAATACAGAACAAAATAGAGCATAATTAATAAGCACAACAATAAGCTTCATGAATTGCATTAAAAGTTAAAAGGGTTTTTTTCTTTTCTTTTATTTTTCTATTAGCTCTTCGGAAATTCTGATAATTGCTGCTGGATAGTAGACAGGGTGATAGGAAAGGTGAAAACTATAGTATTATATGTAGTTATATCGCATGATAAGGAAATTGAAAACTACTTTGTTTATAGAGAGACCACCTTGTAGTTTTCAAAGAAGGCAAAGTTTTAATTAATAAAAATGCTAGACGTGCCCAAATATCATCAATATATTACGGTAAATAATAATAATAATAATTATGCACAACACAAACTATACACAAGTTTATAATTTCTTTTTTAAATAAAGGAATTAAAGGAAGAGTGGAAAAAAAAAAGAAAAGAATCAGGCGTGGCAGATAGATAATGAAAATATCCTTGAATTAGGGAGACCCCTCGTACGAGAATTGAATAGCACTCAACTTAATTGCATCGTGTTTATTCTCCATTCAATAGTTCATAATTCTTAATATAAAATTTGTTAATTAACTATATAATAAACTTAATTAAGATTCAATTTGAAAGATAATGTCAAAGCTTTTTAGTTTGAAATTAAAAGGTAAAACAATGCATAATCATATCATTTAAACCATTTTTTCTCTTAATTAAGGCATTGATATTAATCTATAATCTATTATACCTTGTCTAGTTGATTTAGTTTTAACTAGCATTTGAACTCATAACTTTATGATTTTATGATACGTTCATACATGCTCTTTTCTATATACTAAATTACTATATATAGATTTAATTAGATGAACTGTGATTAAAATTAAAAGGTTGGTTTCTAAAGACAAATGAAACTAGATGGATGAAAACAAGAATTAGTGGAATAATATTGGAGTAATTAGTGGTTGGCAAGGCTATATATGTAGATTACGTAATTGACTTGGGCTACTTCACTGATCAATTTATTATTATTATTAATTTTTTTGGTTTAACCCTTTCTTGGCTTATAATTTAAGACTTTGTTGCATACACAAGAATATATGAGTTTAGTGTATAAAAATAGAAATACAAAAGGTAAGGTTAATTAGTGAGTGTATATGTGATTATGAACATACTTTTAGAGATAAAACAATGAAATAAAAGAGCAGTGGGGTGAAAAAAGGCAATGATGGAAAATGGTGAGTTTAGAATCAAAGTTTTCAGTTTTAAGGGAAGGAAATGATTCAGAATGTAAGCGTCATGAATAATCTTAAGAGGTGTGTGGCTGGCAGCCTCCATTATGACCGCAATTGCCACATCTTGAGCTGCACGCGCACCCACCAAACTCAATACACTATCCAATTCATATAAATATAAATATACACTTATATTATACCTTCAAACTAATATATATATATAAAAAAGTAATAATAATTGATACTATTGATATGTTTAATTTTTTTAAAAAATATTAATATTTTTTTATTTCATATATTATTATTACATAAAATAAATATTTTCGCTTAATTTAGAAAATATTTACTCTATATATATTAAATATGTTTATGAATTGAGTTTGAATTTAAAAATTATTAAATTTTTTAAAAATTTAATTCTTCTAACACACACCAACATGTGAATATACATAAAAAAAAAAAAAATCCATAAAAATTTAAAATAACGAATTCAAAATTGGTCAACCACTTTCTAATATAATACCAAATGTTTAATCAAATCTTACTTAAAAAGTCTCAATCAGATTGATCTTCTCCTTCCACAAAAGCCCACCTTTTACATCAAAAGGTGAAACCAAAATCTTCTTAATTTCTTTTTTTCTTTATTTCTTTTTAGTATTAATTAAGATAAATAAATAAAAAAGGTTTATAGCTATAGCTAATTAATATTAGCTATTTATATAATCCAAAATTTTCTAAAAAATGTTCCACTAGTGAGCTTTTTAACCTTGTAAACAACCTTCAATCCGTCCACCCAAATCATGCAATAGCCTTATAAACCCCATGATTGGTCCCACTCAGCAGTGTATATGTGTCCTCCGACAACCACCGTAGCTGGACCCACACAACTACACATCATCCATTGTGTGCCCTAACTTCTTGGCACATAATCAGGGGTCCACGTCCATAGTTGATATCTAGGGGCTAAATTTTGTTTATTGGGACATGGAATCCCCACCAAAGGGTCCTAGGTTGGGCAGACATTTCAATCTTGTTGGGTATGGAATTACTACTTCCCTTTAGCCGCCATACATTCCTTTGCATGCGCACATTTCCACACATGTGTCAATTTAAAAAAAAAATAAAACACAAAAATTTTGGGTGTATTTCCTTTGGTATTTGTACTGTTTTTTACTCTCTTTTCTTCCCTTTATTGAAAGCACTTGCTAATAAGAGCCTCCTGTGCTGTGAGCAGTGCTACTGTACCATGCGTACAAAAATTTTAATAAAGGCCCACCAACAACTGTCTTTTGGATGTGACCACTGTGTTTTTTGTGATAAGTTAGTGCATGCCCAAAAGTTATAATATATCACCTCAAAATTCAAATATGATAAAGAAGAGGAAAAGAAAAACTTTTGGACGTGCCAATATCTAATATTGGCATCAGGTGATAAGTCTTTGTCCTTTCCCTTTGACCTCCTTGATTTTAAACTTATTATATATGTCTTCCATATTCTATGGTTTCACCCAAGACAATATCCTATATATACATATGCTTTGAAAAGTAACACTTTACTTTTAATTTGTATGCCCTTAATTTTTCATTATCTGTTTCGTATATGTTGGTATTGCTATGTCCATTTTATAAGTAAAATTTCTTATGTTTGCATGCTTATCTTGAGCAAAATATAGCTGTATATATCCTTGCATAAAGATAGCTACATTAACTATGCGTGCCTAGTGCATCCAATACCAATAAAAAAAATTAAAACTCCACATTACACATATTAACTATGCAACTTTCTTGATCGATTGAGACTCGCTACTCAATTCTTAAACAGTACACATGAGATGAATTATAAGTATCTGGTCAATAAATTACTGGGTTGATGACTGAATAAGAAAGGATAAGTGTTAAAAAAAAATAATAATAAAAAAAAGGGCTTCCACAAGAATCATACCTCGTAGGGTGCCAAGATTTTTGAGGCAAACAAGACATGTTAGGGAAGGATTTTTTTTCTTAAAAAAGAAAAAAGAGAAAAAAAAAAATTCAGTATCTAGAAAGTGTGAGGAAATAATGTTGTACATCGAGCCCAGCCATATAAGGCAGATTCACAAATCTATTATCTATCTATGTCCAACTAGCCACATCATTCCTCGTGCTTGCCCTACCCGATTTATTATTATATTTAATTTAATAATAAAAATTATTATTATATATATTAAATTCTATATACACTATGGATACTAGCAAAGCAAAGCAAGCATGATTCTACTGTGTGACATGTGACTCACACTTCGATTTCTGACTCGCTGGCTATCTTATTCGCTTCCTTTCCCGTACGGTTTAAGTCTGCAGTTTAAACAGACCCACTCCATCATGCTCTATTGCCATTCACTCCGTGTTAACTCAATACTTGCATATTATATATATATATATATATATGATAGTACAAGTACGAACTTTAATATAATATTAAAATTTTATAGATAAACATATTAGATTTTAAGATATATATTCAAATTTTATTATTATTGGACTGATAATAATGTTAATTCGGATCGAAATTGAAAAAAAAATATTAGCTGGTCCTAAATGAGATATTTTTCTACAAATGAAAATTGTACTAAATTTTCTTTTGGCATTTGACAATTTTATGATTCTTTAATTTATTTATACTTTTTAATGAATTTACAAATTAAGTCCTTTAATTTTTTATAAAATTTTATATATTTTAATGAAAGATTAGCTAAAAATTATGATAGTGCAAAATGATTCTTTAAATTTGAAATACATACACTTTTTATTAATGATTTCTTAACTTAATAGTATTAGAATCGTTTTTTTTTAAATGAGATTACATGTTTAAATTCTTATTAAAATCAAATAAAAAAATATATAATTTAGTATAATGTTGAAATGTATATTTTATATCGCAAGAAATTAATTTTGTGATCATAAATGAATTTAGTTACTTTTTCATTAAAAAAGAAGGAATAATAAAATTAATTAATTAAAAAATATCACAATTTAGATTTATTCAAAACCTTTTAATAGTTAGATATAAATAAATAATATAAAAAAATTAAACCTTTCAAGTATTATTTTCTGGGAATTAACTATTGAATTAGGGACAATTAAGTGGCTGAGTTAGAACGAGTTAAGTAATAGCAGTGCTGACATAAACAAATGCGTCACTCCTAGCGTTTGGGTGCAAAAGTTGGGAATTAAGAATTTAAGAGTATAAAATATAAATAAAAAAATAAGGAAAGTGGCAAGTAAAAAGTAATCTAAGAATTTCATAAAAATATAATAGATAGAGAGGGGTGAGGCATCATGGATATGTAAACATGGAGGGCATCATGTTCCCTCTGCTCCAAACTCTCTGTCCTCTTCAAAAGTTCTCATTAATTTGTTACTCAACTTTCTACATTCCTGACTCAAAACCAGACACCACCATTACCCATTCTATAAACTTCTTTTTAAAAAAAATTTATTTACCATTAATTATCTACACATAAAAAAAAAAAAAAAATAATCACAATAAAACAGAATTCAAGCTGAATATAATGTATAATTCATTATTTCATTTGGACCAACTTAATTTAAGAAAGTGGATGAAAAGCTCTTAATCTTGTAAATATTATGGCCTAGTTTGATACAGTTTATAAAAATAACTTTTCATATGAAGAAAAATTATTTTTCTAAAAGTGATATTTTTAAAAATAATTAATTATATGTTTGTATTTGATAAAATACAATTTAAAAATTGCTTATAAACTCATAAGAATATTTTTGTCTATTAATTTTTTAAAATTAGCTACACGTTTAATTAAAATTCATCTTTTTTGAAAAACTCTAATTTCTAACTTATTCAAATAGTTGAATTTTACCTATCTAGATAATTGTTTTTATTAATTTTGATATTTACCAAACACTATAAACTGAGCCAAAATCAATTTTTCACCAAAAAAAATTACTTTTTTTTTTTTTTATAAGCTGTGCGAAACGGGCACAATATATAGTATACGTTTCACTTGCTCCAACCCCAATCAGAATTGAGAATACTAAGAAAGTGTGTGATTAGGCAGCATTGCTTTAATTAGCGCTTTGGTGACGTTTATATTTTAATTGTGTACTACTTTTCATTAACTTGTATTTTTATATTTATTGTAACTTTGATTATGATTTTTTAAAATATTTTAATATGCTTAAATTATTATTATTATTTAATAAAATAAATAACAAATTTATATCTAAAAAATTAACAAGTTAGCAAACTTGTTTACGAGATGGGATATGATTGATATTTTTTAATGACTCCACTGCACCAAACTTGTATTTTTTTTTATACAAGATTCAACTCATGAATAAATTTATAACTAAATAATAATACTTTTAAAAGTCTAATTTATTTAACTTATATATTTTTTTTTTAAATTAAGATTCGCGATCCAATTCACGAATAAATTTACAACTAATAAGCAATAGTTTTTTTTTATTTACTGTGTAATTACATGTACATAAATTTAGCCGAATTAAATTTTGACTTTTTTTTGTTAAATAATTTGTTCACAAATTAACTTGATATATTTAAAGTAATAATTATTAATTACACCTTCACTGCAAAAAGGAAAAAAAAAAGAAAAAGAAAAAAGAAAAAGGAAAGACCAATAATGCTAAATTAGACTTTGCTACCACCTTACTTAACTTTTAAAAGCTATTAGTATGTAATTGAAAAGGGAATAGTATGTATAGTCTTGTGCAACTATATATTATATAGTCTGGAAAGTTCCATTGGCAGGATTTTTATTGTGTTTCCAAACAATCCCTTAAAGAAAAGCAAATGGTTGGTTTGATGAGGGCTTATTAGGCAGACAAGAATCTATTGGTCTAGTATTAGAGGCAATAAGAAGAAGAAAAGAAGTGTATCCTTCTCAAAATGTAACATAATCATTACAATTTTGATATGTTATGAGTAGCTTGTATGCTTAACGTGACATCAATAATACTTACTTGCTTATATATTGCCAATGCTTTTTTCACTTTAATCAATTTACTAATTAATCAATTAGCTTCTGTCAGTGTAAAGAATAATTACTTTTTCTTCTTAAATCTCTGGTTTGAAACTAAACTTGTAGAAACCTATGTTTCTTGGTAACTACTAATATAATAGTTTCGAATCAACCTTGAAAAGAGTTAAAATTAAGCCCAGCAAGTCATGGGGACCGATCAAAGAACTGTTACTTGGCTGGCTATTGATACTTCTTAGATTTAAGGAGAATTGGCTCTAGACATTTACTTGCGCTCAGGCCTGTAGGAGGCCTACATAATGGTTCTTAGTTTTGGATCAAACTAATTAATTGTTGGTTTATAAGAGCCTCCGAAGGTATAAAACATGGGCATACACAAATTAGATACAGATGAATGGGAAATCTAATAGAAGATATATATATATAATAAAAGATATAAAATTAATTTTCACTTGTTATTCATTATTAACGTTGATTTAAAAAAAATTTAAAAAAATTTGAATTGATAAGAATTCAAACATGAATTCTCGTTATGAATCGTTATTTCTTAAGAATTCAGCGAGACTTTACACTTTTGAGTCAATTTTTTGAATTAAATATTTTATTTTTTTTAAATTCATATAGTGTCCTCATATTATAATAAGTATAAGATTAATATATGAATGACACTAACCCAATAAAATTTTATTGGTCAGGATTCAAATATAATATCTTCCACTATGAATCATTTTCATTCATAAATTCAGTGGAATTTTATATAATCAACCAGTAGACTTGAGTTAGAATATCTTTTAATTAAATCAATGAAATCTCAACTTACAAGGAAAAATTCTAAACAACCAATCAAAAGTCAAAACCCAATTTAATAATTTTCCATTTAATTCAAAAGCTAATTATTAGAATTATAACAAAATAAAACTTGAATTAGACTACTTGTTAATTTGTTATTTTTACCATTTTTGAGTCTAATCAACAATTAATCAAAGGGCTGATGATCCGACCTTCTTTCACTTCCTCACAATTTTGAACAAACTTAAACCATTAAACTATTTTTTTGTTTAATTTTATTTGGTAATAGTTATGTGTATTATCATTATGATTCTTTAACATTTCCAAAAACCCTAATAACTAGACAGGATGGCCTTGATTTGGAGCTCCCCCACACAACTTCTCCTCCTTGGCCTCCTGTCTCTCCTCCAAATCCTCCACCCTTTCACCACCACTGTATACAGCATCCGTGTCGTTGGCACGGTTTTCTGGAAACCCTCACTGGAACTTCCCATTTTCCGGGAAGCACCTTCTTTTCGCAACGGTAATGAATGTGGATCTCAAGAAAGTGATGTTATGCATGTTGCAATGACACTAGATGTTAATTATCTTAGAGGCACAATGGCAGCAGTAATTTCAATGTTACAACATTCTACTTGCCCTGAAAATTTATCATTTCATTTCCTTTCTGTTCATTATGAACCTGAGCTTTATTCCAGCATAAATTCAACCTTCCCTTTCTTGAACTTCACCATATATCGGTTCGATTCGAGTGGAGTTCAAGGCAAGATTTCTAAGTCTATTAGACAAGCTTTGGACCAACCTTTAAATTATGCAAGAATTTATCTAGCTGATATAATACCGATAAATGTAAAAAGAGTTATTTACTTAGATTCAGATGTTGTTGTTGTGGATGATATTTCAAAATTATTGGAGGTAGACATGGAAAAAAAGGTGGTAGCTGCACCAGAGTATTGCCATGCAAATTTTACTCAATATTTCACAGAAACATTTTGGTCAGACCCAGAATTGGCAAAAACGTTTGAAGGGAGAATACCTTGTTATTTTAACACAGGAGTTATGGTAGTGGATATAGATAGATGGAGAAAAGGAGGGTATACACAGAAAGTTGAGGAGTGGATGGTTGTGCAAAAACAGAAAAGGATATATCAGTTAGGTTCTTTGCCACCATTTTTACTTGTTTTAGCTGGAAATATTAAGGCAGTAGATCATAGATGGAACCAACATGGTTTAGGTGGGGATAATTTTGAAGGGAAATGTAGAAGCTTGCACCCTGGTCCCATTAGCCTTCTCCATTGGAGTGGCAAAGGTAAACCATGGTTGAGATTAGATTCTAGAAAGCCTTGCATTGTTGATCATCTATGGACTCCATATGATCTCTACCGTCCATCAACACACTCATTGGAAGAATGATAATTAACCTAAGAAGAAGAAGAAATTATGAAGAGATTTGGAAATGTTTTAGAGAGGAGAAAAATAAAATGAGAGAAATTTTTTGGTGACTAAGGCAAGAAAAAGCCTGCAGATGAGTAGAAGCTTTCATATTCCAAGGAAGAGACTATAGGGTTCATGCCCAAGGCATTCTCCCCCACCATGGCTTCATGCAAATACAAGAGTTTTAAGATTAAATAGCATGGAGGAAACACCCAAGTTGTTGATTACTTTTTCATTCTTTATTATTTATTTTTTTGCTTTATTCAATTATTCTGGAAGTGGTGTTGCCTTAAAATTGTATATACAGGATAAATGTCACCTTTCAGTTAATTAGGCATGCAAGGGCTAATCTACCAGTATCACTGACTTGCAGCATGAAGCATTTTTAATGTTCAGTTATTCAATTAATTCAAGAAGAATATAGTTGACAGTTTACATGCAACATCAATGGAAATACCAACCAATCATCATATTACAGATTACGAACAAACAAGAAGAGAATCAAAGAAGAAAGCAATTGGCTGCTTTTGTTAGACTAGATCCCACATTCTCCCAGTAAATGCAGAAATTACGGCTTAATTCCAACATAAAATGTAACATTTTGGAAATTTACAACATCGCAAGCTGCACTTGTATATAACCAATCCATCAAAATCTCATTTAGGATTCGTATTCTAAAATACAGTTAAATGACTGAAGGATGCGGCTCATCGAAGAATGGCAATGTCAAGAGCCTGACTCTGGTAATGCAATTACCAGCCAGCATGTGATGAAATTTGAAAGCATGCGTGCAGGATATGGCTGATTAGCCAATAGCAAGCATCTTTTTCTCCATTTTTTTTAGATCACGTGACTTTTGCATTAACCTCATTGCTGTAAAATCCCTATGCTTAAGCTGCTTCTGCAGGCGGACACTTCCCCAATGTATTCCACAATATATAATCCCCAGAAGTAACCTGTTGCAATCAAATAGAGTAAATATAACACAAAAAACGGATATTTACATGTTCCAGTTTAGGTACTTGATACTGTCAATACAACTGTTAGAAGCAAAAATAAAAAACAATATGAATATCTATTCTGGAGACGCTTCATAACTTTATTTTTTACATGGATACAAATTCTAGGTCATACTGGAAATGAGTGTGATTAACTGCCAAAAAACAACTAAATACAGGTGAGAAATCATCAATACCAGGAACCTAAACAAATTAACTCAAGATATAACAAGCTTATTTTTCTGTTGATTGAGAGTTCAGGATCAGAAGACATTTTCATAATGTAAATGTAAAGAAATACTGATGCCAAAACTAAATAAAAAACAGGCAGGAAGCTGAAGAAGACATAACTAGTGCTGACAAGGGTTCTGGAGAAGCAATTGAAATGAGCTTAGGAAAGAACCTCTGCACATGTTCAGACAGATCATAATTAACCAGTTTCACAAGAAGCAAGTTATTTGCTCATAGTTTTTGTCTACGCAATATAACATTTCAAATGATGGCACTTTGAAGATGCACTTACCTGAGTCGATAACTCCACAGGTGCTTTAACAGCTGGATAGACGCCCACCTGTGTTCAGAATGATATTTAAGAGATCTAGCAAATAAAAGTAGACTACTACTTTTAACTTCTTGATACATGTATCTTAGATTTTTATTTTGACACAGAAAACATGATGTTTTGATCGTAAAAAGAAAAGATCCTAGGTTTAAAATGTTCATCCAACTTGAAAATCTGTGGCAAATTTTGCACAAAAATCCAAAATTTTCAACTTCTAGGCCTAACTGAGCAACATGTTCTCTGAATTGACAATGCAGTGATGTTCTTGGATTCATAAATGAAATATAATTAAATATGTAGCAGCAGTAATCTGACTCTTGCGTTTGCAAAAGTCCTTGTTATACTGTGCAAGATCAAATGCCTTGTACATAAGAGGAAAAGGTACATGAGTAAGAAACTCACAGATTTAGGATCAATGGACATTCCAGATAATGAAGCCCCAGTAATCTTGAAAGATACCTGACACAAAAGTTAGAAGTTGTTAAAACAATTCTGAAATCAAACAATTCATACATTTTCTTAGTTCAGTATTTTCAGTGTTCAGTAACCAAGCTGGACAGGCAACAGTTATACACACTAAAAAGGGTAACATGACAATTTAATATTATTTTGTTCGATTTGTACTAAAAGTGGTTGTTTCTCTAGCATTTATTTCACCACTGAATTAAATGAAATAATATTGAGTCTGGTACAATTTATTCATAAATTCAGGTATCTTATTGAATGCATGAAACCAACCAAAAATGAAGAAATTGAGGCAAAGTACATACTTTCGCATAATTATATGCCTGCCAACAAAATGGTTCCTCTAGATCTACCGGAGGAAGATCCTTGTTCATTTTCTCCATTAAGAAATCCTCCACATTTACCATATTGTTTGTGCTCTCGGCCTCAGCATCACTATCTCCATCACTCATGTGTCCAGTGCCAGACTTAGAGGATGCCAGTTTTTGAATTTGCCATGGTGCAAATCGAACTGTTCCAGGGAAAGTTGCTTCAACACTTTTCCCAGTGAGGCTCCTACCACTTGGAATAATTTTCCATTCAACTGCGTGCTCAGTGTTAGAAATTGTTCCAATGGAAGGGGTCCCATCAAAAGAGACAATTCTTCTCCTTGGAAAAGGCATAGTCACATTACAGAACTCCATTGTCAAAGGAGACTTATAGCCTTCCATTATACGCAACTTGAATATCAGAAACCATTGATAATTGGTAAAACCCCATTACAGGAGGGCCTAAGGCACAACTTGCCTGATAACGCACCAAAACAAAATTGCCTAATGGTGGTGAAAACATCATGGCCTGCTTATCCACACCTTGTTCTGGAACTTGAGCACAAGGATGGAAAGATAAAACCTCAACATGAGCCTTGTTCAGCCCTGTCAAAGGGAGTGAAACATCAGGCAACCCCTCCAATTCTGCTTGACAGTTTATTTGGCCTGATACGGATATAGTATCTAAAATGTCATCTCTATCATACATGACGGCATGAACAGTCTCATGAACTGTGAAGAGCATTCTCTGCTTTCCTTTGTAAAGATATGGTTTCCATGATGGTTGTTTGATGTCTGATGGGGGCAGATCTGATGAAGAAAATCCATTAGCCTTGATAGCAAAAATATTGTAGTAGTTGAGGTCCAGGGGAGTACCTGTAAAGGAGCAGATACATGTAAAACACTATTAGGGTTATGCATATGCACATTCATTAGCAAGATAAATGTTTATAAAGATTTGAAACAAGAGAAACAGTCGTAAGAAGTACAGACCGAAAGGCATTGCACTACCTATGAAATTCCGTAGTGCATCTTTATCTAAAGGCCTTGAACCAGTTTTTGGTGCATCTGATGTAACAGCTCCAATTGTAGCATTGCTAGCTGGAGTGACAGATGCAATAGGTGCAGCCACAGGTTTTGCCCTAGAAGAGATACCTGATATCCCTATGCTCCCAGTTAAGGAATCCAACAATCCTCCCACAGATGGTGATGCGCTTACAACAACCTCTGGATCCGCCACATCACCAATGATTATATCACCAATAGCAAGTGCTACCGTGAATGCACTGTAATGCAAAACCAATTAATTGGTAGATTATATAATCATGTAACGAGTGTTCTTTTTTTCTTCAAATCAACAGGATGAAATGTTTGCAATGAAGTAAAGGAAAAGAAATGCATTTATTATACTCCAGGTCAAATAAAATCATTTCAGATTTTAAAATTTTTTAGGTAGTGTGTATACAATTGCTGTTTTAAAACCCTTTCTCTTTCGGGATATACAAATTCCATGAGGATAGTTGCACAATTCAGCAGGAATTTAGTCCTTTTTGGGATATACAAATCCCATGAGGATAGATGCTGATGATAGCAGGCGATGGTGATGGGATGTGAGTGGGAGAGAGGAAGTAACCAGCCACACTTTCTGGGCCATCAAAAGTCAGCAAAGCCCACTGCTCACCACTGTCAACTATTAGTAATTGCCATCAGAAAACATTTGTTTTCCCACTTCCCCTACTTCATAACAAGAGTGAATCCACACAAACTGCACAATCATGGTATCCATCATATACTATAAACCAAAAAATGCCTTGAAGGTCATAAAAGCATTTAGAGCTGCAATATTAAGATGCCATTCAAGATGGGAAAAGGTAGAGGAACATTTTTTAGAGA
Organism: Aleurites moluccanus; assembly: GCA_948193065.1. Lineage (NCBI taxonomy): Eukaryota > Viridiplantae > Streptophyta > Magnoliopsida > Malpighiales > Euphorbiaceae > Aleurites > Aleurites moluccanus. The sequence continues at coordinate 62,538 of CANXYC010349847.1, read as the reverse complement.
TATTTTTACGTTATGCCATGATCAAACTAATGTTACAAGTAACTTACCATACTCTGTGATGGATGGAAGATCAAGCAGGAGGGAAGATATGCTTTCATCTGCTCCAACAGCATTTCCACAATCAGATCTTCTGCACAATCTTGAATATACCTTCAAATGCCTTGGCTCAACCAATGGCAAAGCAAGGATGCAATAAGGGCCCTTTACATGCAAAATTAAAGGCCATAACAGATGACCTTCTCCTTCGTCCTGTGTGCCTATACGAAGACTTATAATGTGATGTGTAATGGGGTCATCAACCCAGGAGTCTGATCCTTGAATTGATCGAGTCACCCGTACACCATATCCACGGGTTAAACCCTCCCTACAAAGAAAAAGCTAGACAAAATAACTAAAACTGATAGAAGTAACCAAACATAGATACCCCAACAGTAAACTTTGCAACAAAACAACCAAGAAAAGGTAATAAACATTGTTCAAAAGGAATTTAAGCAAGGAAATAAAACACAAACATAATCAACACAAAACTGTTGAATTCATGTTAATCTTGAAATAATAAGTAAGGTAAAGAGATTAAATGGTCATTATAAGATAAGTCAGTTAATTGTTTGAACATAATTAATGAAACTGAAATGAAATGAAAGAAAATTAAGATTAACATGTTAAAACAACCTTTGCTTCCTCTCCGCAAATGCAGCAGCTAGCTCTGAATCATTAGGAAGAATGGGTACTACACTGTACTTAACAGGATCCTCATTTGAGCTCTCGTTTTCGCTCTTGCAAGCAGCTCGCCACTGCCTCTCCATCACCGGAAACTTCCTAATATTATTTAAAACACAAATAAAATCAGAATATAAGAAATCAATGAAACGCTCAGACATTGCAAACCAAGAAATGCAAAATCCTGAAACCCAATTCATCTTTACATATATTTGAAATCCAACCTACAGATCAATAACTAAGGATCAGAGATGTCAATAACTTGTATAAAGAAGTGATTATTTTTCTAGTAATACCTGGAGAAAACGACGCCGTCGAGATTGTTGAGGATCCACAGAGCCCTAATGCTGCAACCGCCAGGCATGTGGGATTTCCTCTTCAAGGTCTCCCTGTAATTTTTGTTTGGAAAAATATGGAGAACGAGCGAGAGAGAAATGGAAGACGCTCAGGTGTCCGAAAGGAGAGGTGATAAAACGACAACGTTCGCTAGAGTGCTGAACTACGCATCAATTTTTTAAAGAGTTATTATCAAATCAATATTTTTAATTTATTAAATTTTTTAATTAAACTAAATTATTATTATAATAAAACTATTAATTTCAATTTAATTTAAATATTTTTGATTTATCGATTTCAAATTAATTTTTTTTTATAAATTATTATTATTTTATTATAAATTTTTTAAAAAATACCAATAAAATATAAATAATAAAAAATTTTAAAAATAATTTAATATTGTATAACCCAAAACTTAACTTATCTATTTCATTAATTAATATACTTAATTTTTTTTTTCAAAAATATTTATATTTTTTTCTCAAAAATTAATTTTATTTATTTATTTTTAGTTAATTTTTATGGATGATATTTTTTTAAAATTTTAAAGTTAGGTTAAAAAAATATATGATTGTATATAAAATAAAATTAAATATATTTAATTATAATAATAGAAAAAAAATATATATATATATTTTCAATTTAATTCAGTTTGAAATTGAAAAAAATTACTCAAACTATAAATTGAATTAAACTTTCAGTTTATTCTATCTTTTTAAATCAAACTAAACTAAATAAATTTTAAAACCATTGATTTTGATTTAATTTAATTAATTTAATTCGATTTAATTGTTTAATGATTAATGACTAAAAAAACACAATTATTTAAATCAAAATTTATAATTCTGTTTTAATACAAATTATAATTAAGGCCGAAAATTCTAATATCAAGACAATAATAATATGTATGATCTAGTTAGGATGTCCTCTTTAATTTATGATCTAGTTAGGATGTCCTCTTTAATCAAATTTAAAATCTCATTTTAGTATTTAATTATTGAAGTGGTCGAAAGAGTTAAAAATAAAAAAAAAAATCATGTTCATTGTAACATAAGCTAATTGACAGAATTTTACCGTTAAACATGATTTTTTTTTTTTAAATTACTATGAGCAGGTTACTTTAAAATTTATTATTCAAAATACACCGACATATAATTTAAAAATAAATATATATATTTTTTAAGTAATAAATTTAAAATTGACTCATCATCTTCAATATTAAAAAAAAAAAAAATATTCTAATAAAATTCATTTTAATAATTGAGTTGTTAAACACCTCCTATATTAAAATAATATTCAGTACTTTGTCCAATGAAACAATCTATTTTAATACATAGTAAGATCAGTTTTTGTATATATTTAATTTAATGAAATAAATATTTAATTCAATACAGAATCAATCTAAGATTAGTAAAATGATTTAATTTAAAAATATTGTTTAATAAATATATCAATAATCATCAATTAAAAATGAAATTTTGAGTGATTATACCTTTATATTTAACTAAGAATAATAGGTCATCATAATTAATTTGACATGCTTACGATTTCTGTAGTCGTTTTTGGCTCGGTCAACATATATGATATTCATTTTCCTTTTTCCATGGTTTTCATTTCCCATGCTCAACCATAAGCAAACAAGAAACTAATGACTAATTAGTAATTACACATCAGAAGCTACAAAAACAAATATTTGGTACATACAACAACATATAGCATATCTAATCTATGAAACACTTTACATTTTGGAACTTCGATAGCGAAAAAATACTTTATTACAACATTTTAACCCTAAGACGAAAAAATAAACTTATACATTCAAAGAAATTTAAATAGAACTGAAAGAAAAAATCAAATAACAAATATCATGACCAAGTGCTTTGGTCAAATGGGACACTGTATAATTTCTCATAAAAATGAACTAAATGTATTCAAATAAGGTTAAGTAACTAAATGTATTCAAATAAGGTTAAGTAACCAAACTAATCCCCGCCAATATGGGAAGCGAAAAAAAAAATATCGAAATTAATGCTTACGAATGGAACAGGAAGAGAAATGGAGTGTCGCTCGTCAATGTGAATAGTTTTAACATTGTGAAAGCGGCGGGCGAGGAGCTTGACGAATAGGTCAGGGTTGCCGGATGCGCCAATACGAAGGGTGGTGCGGCTGAGGCGCTCAAGGGTCAGCCACCGCCTGCAGACGAGAGAGCAGGAATCACGGCTGAGCTTGGAGTCGAGGTGCCAGAAGATCTCAACAATCAGCACGTCAGGGAGGCACGTGTTGATCCAATCATGGCCTCGCATGTCAGATATTAAAAGGATTTCCAATTCCCTGAAATTGAAATGAATTGAACTGGGAGAGAATGGAATTGAAAAAAAGTAAAAAATAATATATTTATGTAATATTCCCTATTATTATTATTGAAACTAAATATATGGGGTTGAAGTATGAAATTAGGAGTCATTAAAATTAAATTTTTTTTATTAAAAAACTATTTAATATATAATTATTTTAAAATTTTTATAATTAAAATATATGGTATTTATATTAACAATAAAATTTATGATTTATACTTGATATTTTAATATATTTTATAATATTATTGCTAATAATAATATTAAAAATGTTATGAAAATGTTTGATTCACTCTGACATTAGGAATGAAATATATTTTTTAAACTATGATTTTACTTTTTTAGTTAACAAATAATTTATATTTAAATAATTTTAATTTTTATTAACATAATATATATTCTTAAAAGTACCTTCATCTCTAACCTCAAAATTCTCTTATATATATATATATATATATATATATATATGATTAAAGCCTGGTATTCAATTTTTTTGGGGGGGCTTGAGCTTCATCATCATCATATAATCACTACCACCATCACAGATTGTAAGCTCTGTCTCCAATCATCATCATACAACAACCACTACCACCACAACGATTTGCTGGAGCATTTAGATATATGTTTTTTTCCCTTTTTTTTTTGGGTAAATCACCATTTCTTTTGTTTTGTTTTGTTTTTCCATTTTTTTCATTATGAGGATCTTCGTTTTTCAACATTTCTTGTACTTTGTTTTTCCATTTTCAAATTTCCTTCATTTTTCGTTTGCTTTCTTATATATGTTTTGAATTAAATTAAATTAGTAATTTGAATTAATTCAATTGACATTTATTTTTCTTTTGAATTAGAATAATTAAAATTTTAATTGAGATGAAAAATTTAAGTGTAAAATTTTTTTGACTAAAATAAAAAATTAAAAGTTAATTATAAGATTTTAACAGTGAAAATGCCACTAGAACTAAATTATCTGATATAATTAATCTAATAAATTAATTAGTTTAAAAAAAATATATGATTTGATTAGTTAAATAAATTAAATTTTATATGTAAAATAATAATTTAAAATGGCAAAAAGTAATATTTAAAAAAAATATTTAATTTTGTTATTGCATTTATTTTGTAAGAAAAAATATAAAATTTTAATTTTATAAAAAATAAAAAAAAATGGAAAAAAATATATCAAAATATAATTTAAAACTATATATTCTCTTGAATAAAATTAATTATTCATCTCCAATATTAAAAAAAAAAATAGAATGGGCATCACAATTATTTAAAAATTAATTAAAATAATGAGAAATTCACTTGAAGATTTTTTCCGCTTACTAGTCTAATTTGATGATCTGTAATTCCTAAAATTGCAACAAAATAGTCAAATCATTCCCAAAATCCAATTGGTTTAAAAAATTGACATGAAATGAAATTCGTTCAACTTCAGAACGCCAGAGCTTACCAACAATAAATAAATAAATAGGAAAAAAAAAAAAAAACTTCAAGAACCTAAAAAAGCCTAAAACTACTACTGTTTTTGCAGAATCTTCCATTTCACATCGCAAATTTGATAGATCGACCGACCGACCGACCGACGATCAAAATGTCTTTTTCATTCTTCAAGCCATCTCGGCCGAAAACGCCGCAAGAGGTGATAAAAGCAATGAAAGACAGCCTCATGGCTCTCGATACCAAAACCGTTGTCGATGTTAAAGCTCTCGAGAAGGTCTCTCTCTTTCTCATTTTTTTCACAACTTGATCGAAATGTTGCCGATTTGATGCAATTTTCATTTTATATTTATATATGTTTTTTTTGGCTCCAAGAGATCAATTTGTTTACTGATTATGCAAATTTGTTTTTAAAGCTGTTAATTATTTTAATCTTTGAGGTTTAGTTGGCTGATTAGGTCGATCGTGAAATAAGATAGAAAAGGGGAAGGAATTACGACCTGTTTACTGTTGCTTAGAGATACAATGAGACATTATAGGCATTAGTAATAATTCAGTAGATAATGTAAATCATGGCTGCCTCTTTTGCGAAATTGGTGTTTAGTAGTTGCAGCATCTGAAACCCTCTTGTTTTGGATTGTTGCTGGATAACTAAATGTGCATTTAGCTAGTTACGCTAACAATTTCTTATGCGAGGTTGTTTGAATGGTCACAGAGACCGTATGTTATCATTGTATTCCAATTGCCACTAAGATTATTGTTATTCTAGGAAGCAAAATTAAGAGGTAGTCTTTCAGTTATGCTTGACCATTTTTTAATATAAGATATTAACATTTTAAAACCACCCCGCAGGCAATGGAAGAAGTTGAGAAAAATCTTGTGGCAGTTAGATGCATGCTCGGTGGAGATGGTGAGGTTGACCCAAACATGGATCAAGTTTCACAGCTGGTTCTTGAAGTTTGTAAAGAGGATGTTGTGGCCCTTATGGTTCACAAACTGCCTAATTTGGGATGGGATGTGAGTTTGACTGTTCTTAGCATTCTGACAAGCATTCATAGTTTATTTGCATGTGGTGATGTGATATATATGTCTTTTTAACCCAGGCAAGAAAGGATTTAGTCCATTGTTGGTCCATATTGTTGAAGCGAAAAGTTGATTCCAAATATTGCGCTGTAGAATACATAGAGAACCATTTTGAATTACTAGACTTTCTTGTCGTGTGGTAAGCTTACATAATTTCCTCCCCTTCTTTGTTTATCTTGTTAATATTATCAACATATCCTATGAACTTTTGAGATACATTTATGTATAATTGGTTTCTCATATGGGTTTTTAATTCCTTCATGGTTAAAAGGCAAAGTCATCTGTCCAGACTTCGATTATTGCAATTTTTGCAAACAGTTGTATGAAGTGCAAAAAGTGTTGAATTTTGATTTTTTATATTGCCGTCTAATTATGATATTCAATAATATGATGTTGTATGGGACTTATTATTGTCTTTTGGAAGCAGTTATGATAACAAGGAAATTGCCTTAAATTGTGGACTCATGTTGAGGGAGTGCATCAAATTTCCAACACTTGCAAAGTAAGACATCAAGCTTTTTTTCAGTTTCTTTCGCGGTCCTTGCAAGTTCTTAATGATGTTGCCAAAGTTAAAACAATCTTTGCTGTTATTCTTGCATGCTTGATGGCGTATGAAATGAAGCACAATAATAGGATTGTGGGAAGAGTTGTTCTTGTTTTCTCTTGTTTTTGGCTTACATGTTATGCCCCAAGCTCATGAAACTTCCAAATAAGTGGCATTCTTGTATATCATCTTTATAATCTGTCACACTGTTAATTTTTGTAGTGATTTTTCAGATACATATTAGAGTCTGCAAGCTTTGAATTATTCTTCAAATTTGTGGAATTGCCAACCTTTGATGTTGCTTCTGATGCTTTTTCTACTTTCAAGGTAGAGTTATTAGTTTGTAAGTTCTTAGTTTCTTTATGTTTGCCTGTTATATTTTAAGCTTCCTGCTATGCATACTTTACGTGTTTGTTTATAAATGCTTGCCAGGATTTGCTTACTAAACATGACATTGTGGTTGCCGAATATCTCACAGCACACTATGACGAGGTACTCTTCATACTGTCATTTTTATGGTATGATTCAGGACAGACCTAGACAGACCCAAATGCTACTTAAGAATCTGCAACCTATTTGTGGCTATCAAAAAAGTATCCAACAAAAGGATATGATTTGCTAAGAACATATTTTTGTTGATGAGTAACAAATTAGTGGTATCCAAGTAGATGGAAAGGATGGCAATTTATCTGGACTCCTTAAGCTCATCTTTTGCTGATCTGGTGTATGTGGATAGTGAAGACATGTTTTTCACAATTATCTTGGTGTGTTAATCTTATTCTTCTTTTCTGGCCTATGTATGATAGCTAATTTTGATAACGTACTGTTTTTCAGTTCTTTGATCTGTATGAAAAACTATTGACATCTCCTAATTACGTGACAAGAAGGCAGTCATTGAAGGTTAGTTTCAGCTTTAAGTTTTCAGTTCCTGCTGCATTGGTTTTTTAATCTGTGAGTTAATGGGACTATGTTAATGATTTAGCTTCTCTCAGAATTCCTTCTGGAAGCTCCAAATTCCCAAATAATGAAGCGCTATATTTTGGAAGTTAGGTACTTAAAAGTCATGATGACATTGCTGAAGGTATCAAATTGTCATTTCCGCTCTTCATTTCCTGCATCTTTATTTTGGGTGACCAATAAGATATGTTGCACATGGATTAGATTGATGGTCTCAAGTAACTGTACCATATAGCCAATTGCTACTAAAGTAAGTAAGAAGCCTGACAGAGCTCAGAAAAGCTCAATAGACATGAAATTAAAGACCTAGAGCTTTCAACAACAAAAGGTCTATTGAGTTTTAATATTTTCCTTGCAATGGGAAAACCCACTAATATTTTTTATAAAAACATTTAAGTATTCAATATGTGTTAGGGCCACCAGAGCTTCACGGTTTAACTGATCTGTCTTGCACAATACCAAGATTTGCCCAGTCTATTTCCTCGGGTGTGTTGCAAAGTTTAAAGTGGTAGTTATTAGTTCTTCGTGAACTCGTTGATATCTTGTGCTGTAGTGGAGGTTTTTTCCTTTTTGATTATACATTTGAATTATCAAGTATTAGAAGACGTCGTCCAAAATTGTTTAGAATGAAAACCAAGAATTCATATAGCCGACTCCAATTAATTTTGAGATTAAAGTTAAGTTGAGTTGAGTTGATTATACATTTGAATTATTTATAGTAATTATTTATATAATTATCTATATGTAATGTAACCTTTTTATCTATTTGTTGTTTGTTTGTCTGAGCAGGACTCGAGCAAAAATATTCAGATCTCAGCTTTCCACATTTTCAAGGTTCTGAAATATCTCTTTCATCTTATTATGGCTACTAGTTATATCCAGGCTATATCCCATTTCCAAGGACAATGCTGTATTCACATACTTGTGTTCTAAAATTTGATCCTCACATTCGATATTGGTGGTAGAGTGGATGTCATTGCTGGTTTTAACTCCTGAAACCCAACTTGGCCACACCATAGAGTGGAGGCCATTCTCTGTCCTTGCATTCCAGCATATGAAAATATGCATATGCTTCAGCATGTGGTATTCTTTTTCCATATTGAGTTGATTGATAATTTGATGTGGATCACAATGTGCCATGTCTCTTCGGCACTATGCTAGGAAAAATAGATATTAGGTGACTTTTCACACTAAAAATACTATAATTCAACCACAAACCAAATATGCTTATAGAGGTTGCAACCTTTATAAAGAAATAAAACAGAAAATGCTGAATGACCCTAAAAAATAAAAATTATTTATTAAAAGTTTCCTCCTATTAAAGGTGCTTGATGGCAATGAGTGATGAACCATAGAAATCATGGATGCATGCATGTGGAATATTTTCTCTACCTTGAATGGTGTCTTGGAGATTCAATATGGTACATTTTCTGCTAGTAGGAGTATTGGCTCCTTCGAATCAACCTTACACCATGAGCACAAATTTCTCTTATTTCATTGATGGTCTTAATATTTTTATGATCACCCCGGTCATTGAGAGATTAAAATACCATCATGTTCATCTGATTGAGGTTGTCCTTTAGCTTTGTTGCACAATCTGTTGGAAACAGCTACTATTGCCTCTTTCTCTCTCTTCTTTTTTCATTTTTTTTAATCAGTGGTTCTGGCACAGTTAGGTAATATCATAAATCTTCCTTTTCTAGAATGTACATCACTTAAACTATATCCTTTATTTGCAGCTTTGATAGTGGAATAAGAGTGTGCGGGGTAAATTATTACTCGTGGTTCTTATTTGGCGTTTTCAATCTGTTGGCTTTGTGCAGGTCTTTGTTGCTAATCCGAACAAGCCACGAGAAATAAAAGTAATATTAGCAAAAAACAATGGAAGATTGGTGGAACTGCTTAATAATTTTTCTGTGGGAAAAGGTAACTACAAATATGATATTGTTCTACAATGCACCAATTATATACAAGTGGTCTACGGAATTTCCCCTTGAAATTGTGATTTAAGAATCATTACGTGCAAAATTTTATAATTTCTTGTGTGATCATCCCCCACTGTCAGGTGCTGAGGATGAGCAATTTGAAGAAGAAAAGGAACTGATAATCAAGGAAATTAAGAGACTATCGCTCCCACCATATCTGGATAGTTAGGTCCTTATCCTTATACTTGGTTTTTCCTATTCTACAGAGATCTCGTCTTGAGGTTATACTAATTCTATATGATGATTTGCTGCAACTTCTACAAATAGGGGTGAGTTTTTATCCGGTTCGGTTCAATTTTGAAAAACCAAATTAATCGAATCAAAATTTTTGAAAACTGAATCAAATCGAATTTTGAATCGAACGGAACCAAACCAAAATTTTTACAAAATTGGCCAAATCAAACCGAACCTACATATTTTTGTTCGGTTATTCAATTATTTCGGTTTTTTCAACAAAATAAATATATAATTATTAAAAATATATTTTTAAATATATATATAAATATAAATAAATATAAAAGATATATAATTCGGTTAATTTGGTTATTTTAAGTTTTTTAAAAAATCGAATCGCATTGAATAGATCAAAATTTTCAAAAAATTAATCGAATTGAAACCAAAATTTGAATTGAACCAAACCGAATCAACCAAATTAGGTTCGGTTTTTTCTCACTCCTAGCTAAAAAGATGGTGTTGGGAGGTTAAAGGCACTTGTAGGGGAGATATGCAATTGTAATCTTTTTGCGCCAGAAGTCATACTGAGTAGTACATATTGACATTTGATCTTAAAAAATCGCATCTTAATTATGGGTTTTGAGTCGTGAATGACATTTGTTTTTTATTGGAGGATGCTATTCTTGCTTCTGATCTTTGTTTGTGCAACATGCGGTGGATTAAGACGATAGTTTTCTTACAAGAGAGTATTAAGATTACCACCCTTCTCTGGTTCAAGAGTGGCGTTTGTAGCATGAGAAATGCATATGAATACGTAAAATATAATTTCATGAATTGTTTGTAATGGATTAGGAAGAGATTGAGCTTGTGTATATGTAATTTTTGCAAGGGCTGATGGACCAAGCGTTGTCCAGTTCTGTGCCTGGTGGATGGGGCTCCAGTTGTCGAGAAAATGTGGGCACAAAATGGTATGAGGTCTGAGGCATTGGCAAAAGAGTGCCTCGTTATTTTTATTTTTATATTTGTTTTTGAATGGTTGTATCATGTATGCCCCTCAATGTGCAAATTATAGCTTGCAATTGCATATTATTAATTCTGATCGGTGCCCAACACTTTATGCCAGACTAACCCATGTAAAGTCCTCAACCCCTCTCTAAAGCATTCAAACCTTTATTTCTTTATTACATTAATATAAACTATCATGAGGTTCATCTCATATTTATATTTTACTTCATATTTTTTTTAAAAAAATTAATAGGCCTAGATTCTTATGTTGGGTTCCTCACATAACATTACATAATTATGGAGGCCTAAAATTGAGCCCTGTAAAATATACTAATGGACCTGAACAGGCTCAAATTACTACATTATTGGGCCTGGATTGAGACTATAATTAATTAATGGGCTTCGAAGGGAACCAAAATAATTCATTAATTAATAGGCCTGAAACAGCCCAAAATATTATTATGGGCCTGGATTAGGCTGAAGTAATTAATGAATGGCCCGAAGCTCAAAATATTTTACTAATGGGCCAAAATCGACCCAAAATATTTTAACTGAAGCGCCTGAAACTGCGCAAAATATTTTACTAATGGCCTCAATCGAGCCCAAGTAAATTGATGGGCCCGAGGCCCAAAATATTTCAATAGTGGTCCATAAATCGGCCCAAAATATTTCACTATTGGACCAGAATTGGCCCAAAATATTTTACTAATGGGAATTCGGCCCAATATAAAGCGTTAATGGGCCTGATTTGAGCCCACAATTATTTAGTAATGGGCCGAAATGGGCCCAAAATATTTTATTAATAGGCCTGGATTGGGCCCAAAATAATTCATTAATCGGCCTAAATTGAACCAACTTTATTTATTAATGGGTCGTAATGATCCAAATTATTTCACAAATGGGCCTCAATCGGCCCAAAATATTTTTCTAATGGGTCTGAATTTGGCCCCAATAATTAATTAATGGGCTCGAATTACTGGGCCAGAAATCGACCCAAAATATTATACTAATGGGCCAAAATTGGGCCCAAAATTCGTTATTAGGCTGAATTGATCCCGAAATTATTTATTAATGGGCCGAAATTGGCCCAGAATATTCACTAATGGGCCTAAATAACCCAAAATAGTTCGTTAGTGGGTGAAATCAGCCCACAATATTTCACTAATGGGCCAAGATTGTACCCAAAATATTTGTTATTGGGCCTGAATCGAGAACAAAATTGTTTATTAATGGCCGAAGTGGCCCAAAATATTTCCCAAATGGGCCCAATCAGCCCGATATAGTTCGCTAGTAGGCCTGAATATCACCCAAAGTAATTCACAAACGTAAGAAATTGGCCCAAAATATTTAACTAATGGTCCTGAATTGGCCCAAAATATTAGTGCCTGAATTGAACTCCAAATAATTCATCAACGGGCCTTAATTGGGCTGAAAATAATACCTTAACAAACCTGAATTGCTTGCAGTTACATCATTATAGTCCGAAAACTTAATTTAACGGGCCAGAGCTGGAGTTGCAGTTACCTACTGTGACCCAAAACAATTCATTAATAGGCCTGAATAAAACCCACAATTGGCCCAAAATAATTCATTAATAGTCCTGAATTGGCCGAAAAGAATTTTTTCCCTGACATAATGCTTTTAACAGACCTGAATTGTACTTGTAGTTATTACCATTATGGTCCAAAAACTTATTTTAACAGGCTTGGACTGGACTTGCAGTTACCCTATTGAAGTGCAAAAAATCTTAACGGGTTCAAATTGGACTTACAGTTTGACCATTGAGGCTCACAAAAATTACCTTAACGGGACTAAATTATCTTAACGGGGCTGAAATATTGGACTTGGCATCATATATGTCAAAAAATTATATATATAGTAGCTAAATAACGTGCACATTTAATATTAACATTATATATTTTTCATTTAATCAATGAGATGCAAAGTTAATTTAATATTACCGTACAATTTTAATATAATGGCAATGACTATCATATTAATAAAATATTGAAGCAAAATTACAGAAATTACATGATAGGAAAATCAGACAACCAAAATGGGAAAGAAGAATTTTCAACATCACAAACTCCTAAAATATTTAAGTGCCATTTTCATTAGAATTTCCACAAATTTTCAGCTCAATGATTTTAATTTTTAATTAGCTCATAATTTTCACTTGTTTAGGATTCAAACTCTTTCAAATGTTTTCAAATATTTTAAAATAAAATAAATGCTTGAATGTAAGATAAATACATGATTAAGAAATACAATAAAGCAAACCTGTGGAGGTTGAAAATGTTTTCAAATAAGCAGATACTTTGATCACATTTTTTTTTTCTTTGATGAGCACTCAATCAGACATCCTGGCATTCTGCAGCATTGGGAAAGAAAGTCATACATTAGCTAATCCATAAATCCTCCCCACTGTTGAAATACATGATGAATTTGAACTGGCAACATAATCATGCATGGGCAATGCAACCAATTCCCCTCCGACCAAGCCACAGGGTAAAACATATGGCAGCAGATCATTGAAGGAAGCAAATGGTTATCCACTAACCAATCAATACAACCAGAAAACAAAGCAAGGGGGGAAGGAGAAAAAATAGAATAGAAGGTTGTCAAAATCAGAAAAAAATACACACTTAACTCGTATGAGGGAATAAGTGTCAATACCTGCCAGACATCAACTGGTTTTAAAAGCCAAGATGTCCCAGTCCCAAGGTTTAGGGAGGCCAAGTGTATAGTGAATAACATGGAGTTTCGTCTCATTTACCATCCACTGCATATAAAATGCACAAAAAGTTAAGGATATTTAATTATCAAGTTAAATGCAAATAAGCAATTAAAATCATCACTCTAACAGTTGAAACAAAGATATAAATGGAGTTCATAAAATAGTCCCTTAATATAATAAAATTAAAGATAAAAAATAGAATAAAAATCTCAATGTCCATGCTAGCAAACACTACCAACTTTTGTCTTGAAATGAAATGCCAAACAAATTGGATAGTTAAAAAAATTAAGCAACCTCAAAACATTCATACAACCAAAAGAAGAAACAAATTAAAGCACGATTAAGGAATTACATACTTGGGACCTAAGATAGGGAGGGTTTGAACAGAGATAGGCTGGCTACCAATGCCTCCTCAAAAGGAACCAAACCACCAATTGCTCTGGCAAAATCCAACACTAAAGATCAGATATAACATTAAGAAATAAAGCAGTTTTAAAATTTCAGTAATTGAGAAGGACAACCAATTTAAGAGTCCATTCTACCACAGCCTTTCCAGCTCCACAAATCTCTGCAGGTTCGTCAATACCCCCATCTAAGCAAACTGTGCTATCCACATCAAAGCATAATGCATCAACATTTCTCCAAAGCTTAAGAACCTCTGTTCATTAACCATCAAACAGTTGTATATATATGTATTAAAATGTAAAGCTGGAAATCTCTTAACACAAAAGCTGGAAGTAACGTGGGATGTTTGAATCTTCTATTTCCTTCAAATTTTTACCTCTTTTTATTTTAATAAGGATGTGTTTAGCTCTATTAGAGTTTGATTAATTGATGACTATGAATGATCTTGTAAAGTTTATATTTGGCTTGATATTTGAAGATATGATATAAGGTTTTACCATATGATGCTAATTACAATGTATAGTTATGGATGACCAATCGACCATGCGCGACCATGTGCTCAGGTATGATATGATAATTCTAGCTCTAACCCGAAAAAAAAAGTCCCTTGAACCATTCGGGTGGTGAAGTTGGAGATTGGGTTGGGAAAAAGGCCAAGGGGCAGGACCAAAATGCAATTCTCTGTGTTTTTTTTTTTTTTCTAATTTTATTTTAGGATAAATCCAGAGAAACCAATATCCACAATAACTTTTTTTTTAAATAACATCAAGCATAACCTGAAAGAACTCTATTCATTTCCTCCTTCAGAGTACACAAATAAAACATAAAATGTAAGGCACTATATTTCTTGCAAGAGTTCCAAGTTACACCCAAGCAATTTCACTCACTCCTCGTTTTAGAGGGGAAGAATGACAAGAATTTGAATCCTAATTGACTGCAAATGTAGATGCATGTTCAATAACTAAGCTAATAAGCAAAGCTAACCATGCAGCTTGTTTGATGGCTAAGACCATTAGGGCATATACTCTTGTCCTTCCTAATTGGATGTTTAGAATACATTCTGGCAAAGCATTTAGCCTCTTTCCCTTCTTCCTCTTAGTAGGGCAACTGGACATTTAGCTAAATTTGGGAAACATATAAAGGGGCTACACTGTTCCATCGAGGAGAATTGAACAAACTGTCTGGGTTGGGGTCCTTGGAAAATGAAGAATCTGCAAACCTTCCCCCACAAATCCATGTATCCATATTAATGAATACACTCAATCTCCCTGCCCAACAAATTTTTGGCAACCAGATGTGCTATTATCCATAGATGACAATTTTTTAACAGCAATCCAACCCACAATAAAAAACACCATGCATTGTACCGCTTTTCTTTAAAATCTTTTTACTGTAGTGTTCTAAGTGATACAATATATTACGTGCTATGTTATAGTGTTGATTATATGCTATTGATAATTATTTTGAAAGTGAATTTTACATATTCTAAATTCTAATAAATTAATTAATTTTTCTAATTGCATCTTAAATGATAATTTTCCAAAAAAAAAAAAAAAAAAAGAAATTATACTGATTTAATTGCTTTTGAAAAGGAAGGGGTCAGATTATGTTGCTTTTCTTCTACTGATTGCACCACTTGAAACCATCATTTAACTTTTACAATTCATCTCTAAATCTAATCCCATTAATTAAACAATAAAATCATAATCATTACATAATTATCTTGATTCCATGAACTATCAATAGATGTTAATTCAAATATGATGCTCAAGAATAAATTTGCAATTACCTAAGAATTTTAATTTGTTAATCTAGTCTAATTTCCTACCATAGTTGCCTATGGTAATGATCAAGCTAAACTTTTTTTAAAACAATTTCATCATTAAAATTCAAATGAAAAAACAAAATATAATACGCAAAGATAACAGATCGAACCTGCCATCACTTTTGAGAGTGTAGGAGACCTCACAAATGGGCTACAGATGGTAGTAAGGGTTACTGATGGAGACCTTAACATTGTGGCGTTGATTTTGATAATGAAAACAACCTCGATCAAGCCCTAATAAAATAGGAAGACAAAAAATAAAATCAGAGGCAATTAACGGTGTTTAATTTTGTATTGGAAGAACCTTTTTACCCCCAACACAGCTTATGCTCCTCTCGAGCTGTTGTTCTATCTGCTGCAGTTCTTCAAGATTGTGAAGAGAACAGCTAGAAACATACAAATGCGAGAGGAGAAATCAGATGCAAAAGTTGTATGAGGCGACTAGGGCTTGTAATAGAAAAAAATAAAAGGAAGGCAAGTAAGAGAAAAAAGTAAAAAGACACAAATAGTTACATGAACGACGTCGTTTTATGTACAATAAGCAAAAGCAAGGGCAGAAAAGTCTCACTACCCAACAAAGCAAAGCAAAAGACACATTTAACCCCATTAATAGTGATGCATCAGTAGTAAGCCACTCGTTGTTGCCGGAGGAGGAGGATTTTGGGTTGGATGAATTTGAAGATACTGGAATAAATGATGAAAGCAAAGTGGGGATAATGACAAGTACAAGCAGCAGACTAGATTTGGAAAAGCGGTTAAGTACAGCAGAGGAAGAGGAGAGCCTAGTCAATCTTGACATTCCCATTCTATAGTTGATGATTAATTTATACGTGATAAATGATTTGTCATTGTCATAATTATAATTGATGATTAATTTATATGTGATAAATGATTTTTTTTATGATAATTATGTTTGTAATTATTGGTCTTTGTAGTTCCTGGCTGGAGTTCCCAGTGATTGGATTCAAGTTCACTGTTTCAATCAGTTTCTGAGTAAATGTTAATACAAATTGATTTGAATGGAATTACTTGCATATGTATTTCCTATTTAACTTAATTAAGCTCTGAATCAACATAGGCTCAACGCATGGACTTTCATTGTCAATGTCTTAAGGGACATTTTCAATCTGGCTAGAATTGACAGATGTTTTTTTCTTTTTGAAGTTCTCATCTTTAAGTGGTGGGAATGAAGTTGCTTAAAAGGGATAATCAGCTTTTTCTGGAAAATGGCTTAAATTTTTCTAATTTTTGAGAGTGTTCCAAACATTAGAAATGTGATAAATGTTCTCTAAAGAACTTCTGTGAAATAAACATAGCCTAGAATCTTTTATCCAACACCTTAAAGAAATTATTGAATGAAACCAAATCTAATGAGATTAAAAAAAGAAATCAGAAGAAAACAACAGAGTAACAGAGCAAAGAAGGTAATATAGAGTGGCGTAATAGTCCACTATAAATGCAAATATTAACAGCAATGTGTTGCTGGGTAAGAAATTAGAAGCATAACATCTTACCCATCTTCATAGTTTTGTAATTGACTAATGATTAAGGATTTTCTTCATATTTATCACAAAAATATATTTGTAATTTTTCAACTTTCACTTCATCTTTAATAAGATAATATAATCAAATAATCATTCTGATGATTCATATTAATAATTTATAATGATTTAATTTAAAGCATCTAATAACTTAATATAATTTTGCAGGAAATGTAAATCAATTATGAGAGTTCATACATCTTTTTATTCCCCATGACTAATCCTTGGCTTTATTAAAACGACATCTATTTCTCTTCAAATGACAACTTCAAAGAAAACCAAATTGTAGAAAGATAAGCGGCTTTTTCAAGCCACTGCCAAACGCAAATCCTGTTCAGGTAAGGATTTGCATTGAAATGGCAATAACACGCTACTGTATGCAAGTATAAATAAATCTATCAAACATAAGCGATTCATCAAAATTCAGAGAACTAGCCTTACGAAACTTTTCTCTATTGATTAATCAATTTTTCTCTCAATCGATCAATTTCCAGAGTTTAGCAATGGCAAGAAAGAGAACGAAGCGCGTTTTGAAGAAGCCAGTTCGAGTGGAGAAGCTTGACACAATCTTCACTTGCCCCTTCTGCAACCATCCCAACACCGTGGCGTGCGTCATTGATCGGAAGTTGGCAGTCGGCGAAGCAGGATGCAGCATCTGCAAAGCGAGCTACATGACCAAGATCACCCGTTTAACTGAGCTAATTGACATCTACAGCGAATTGATTGATGAGTGCGTGCGGGTTAACAGACGTTGAATATGTTTCTTGGGTTTACTTCAATTCTTAAATATGTTCTTTCCAAGATTGCGAGTATTTTATTTTCTCGAGTAGTAATTATGTTAGGCTTTGACAGTAATCTTGATTTTCCAAGTTCCAATGTTTTAGAATTCCATATGGTAGCTCTGTTTTTGTTGATTCTTCATGTTTTGTACCAAAAATCAGATCGTTGATCTTTAATTATGTTTATTCAAAAAAAAGAAAAAAAAAAAAGAAACTTTCACCTTTAAGGTATGTTTAAATCTTCTATTTCCTTCAAAAATTTTACCACCTTTTATTTTAACAAGGAATGTCCGTGTTTTGCTCTATTAGAGTTGATTAATTGATGGCCATGAATGATCTTGTAAAGTTTATATTCGGCTTGATATTTGAAGATATGATATAAGGTTTTACCATATGATGCTAATTAGAATGTATAGTTATGGATGACCAATCGACCATGTGCTCAGATCTGATATGGTAATTCTAGCTCTCACCCAAAATAAAGTCCCTTGACCATTTAGGGTGGTGAAGTTGGAGATTGGGGTGGGAAAAAGGCCAAGGGACAGGTCCAAAATGCAATTCTCTGTTTGTTTTAGGATAAATCCAGTGAAAAGCCGATATCCACCATATCCTTTATTATTATTATTTTTTTTTTGAAGATAATATCAATCATAACCTGAAGGAACTCTATTGATTTCCTCCTCCAGAGTACACAAATAAAATATAAAATATAAGGCAACAAAGTTCTTGCATGAGTTCCATTTTACACCCAAGCAATTTCATTCACTTCTCCTTATAGAGGGAAAGAATGACAAGAATTTGAATCTAACTGACTGCAATATAGACGCATGTTCAGTCACTAAGCTAATAAGCAAAGCAAACCATGCAGCTTGTTTGATGGCCTAAGACCATTAGGTCATATACTCGTCCTCCTTCCTAATTGGATGTTTAGAATACATTCTGGCAAAACATTTTGCCTCCCTTCCTCCTAGTCGGGCAACTGGACATTTAGCTAAATATGGGAAAACTAAAAAGGTCCCAACTAGAATAATTAAACATATTATCTGGTGGAGAAAGAAATCAAACCGATTGAATCGAATTAAATTGATTAAATTAACTGAAATTGATAGTTTTATAATTTATTTAATTTAATTTAAAAAATAAAATAAACTAAAAATTCAATTTAATTTGTGATTTAGATTTTTTTTCTCCAATTTCAAACCAAACTAAAATTATATATATATATATATATATATATTATTTTTTATCATTATTATAATTAAATATATTTAATTTAATTTTATATACAATCATATTTTTTTAACTTAATATTAATTTAAAATTTAAAAATATCATCCATAAAAATTAATTAAAGATGAAAAGAGTTAATTTTGAAAAAAAATAAAAATTTTGGATGTTCTTATTAATAAAATAAATAAATTTTAAATTATATAATATTAAATTATTTTAATTTTTTTTTTATTTCCGATACTTTATTAATATTTTTTTTAAAATTATAATAAAATAATGACGATTTATATAAAAAAAAAAATCTTAGATTTTAAACTGAAAAATCGAAAATATTTAAATCAAATCAAACTAAATTGAAATTGAAAATTTTATTATAATGATAATTTGATTTGATTTAAAAATTGTTCAAACCGAAAATATTAATTTGTTAAATACACTCAATCTCCCTGCCCAACAAATTTTTGGCAACCAGATGTGCTGCTATCCATAGATAACAATTTTTTAACAGCAATCCAACCCAACAATCAAAAACACCATGCAATGGGGCAGTGCATCATTCAAAAGAAATTAAAGGAAAAGACGGCGAACAAGCCTTTAAAAGAAACCACAAACTGGAAATCAATTACAACAGCAAATCTTCTGTGCGAATGAAAAGCCCTCTTGGCAATAGCAGACGAGTATATTCAATACATATATCAAGTATCCATAATCTTAACTGGATTCAGTTTTTACGAAGATATAGTTTGCATGCTAACCCATGCTGGCAAGAGTATCCTATACAAACTAATTGTTTCTCTGACTCAGAACTCGCAAAATGGAAAGGAACAGATTGAGAATGTCCAGGTAGAGAGCAGCTGAGGCCAAAATATACTCATCATATGTGAAACGCTTGATCAGGTTATCGGTGTCATAAATGATATAACCACAGAAAACCAGAGCACTAATTCCACCATAGATAGCGGTTGATGTTGAGCCAAGAGGGAAAAACATCTACATAACCAAGCATAAATAAAATGTCAGAAAAACACCACATATATAACTATATATATCAAGCGGATTATATATTCAATGCAGGATGACTTCAATTAAGCAAATGAGACATCTAACCTGGATAAAACTGGTCAGGATGAGAATGACGAGACTGGTGAATAGGATTGGTCCCAAAAAGCTGAAGTCTTTGCCCTTCTTGGCAGCCCAGAAAGTGTACCCAGTTAGAGAGCAAACCACAGCTGAGGTTAAAATTAGTGCTTCAAGCACAATTTTCCCTAAAAAATCCGAAGTGAAAGAATAATCAAGTCATTAATTTAAAGATTTGTATGCTATCAGGTAGGATTGCAAAAAAAAATTGTAACCATCTATCCAACTGCCAAAAAATGCAAACCATCCTATAACTTCAAAACAGGGGAGAAGAAAGATACTGACCATCTGTATTAGCACAGCTAACTCCAACCAAAAAGCTCAGGGACACAGTGAAAAGACCAAGGACAATCAGGTTGACAGGGTGCTTCTGGTGATAAACGTGCAGGGGCCACAGAACTGCAATTTTTGACTTTGTTATTGAGATAAAGCACAAGAATTTCAGGAAGAGAAAAAGATATATAAAAAAAAAGCTAGCATCAATCTATTCTAACTTTGCAAATTAAGAAAAATAAGAACAAAGAAAAATGAAACAAGGGATTCAAAAGAAACAAAATGAAACAAGGGATTCAAAAGAAACAAAGATATGATATAAAAGTTTAATCAAATAGAGAACAACAAAAGAATTATTAATTTAACCATTCAATATTTCTATAGCAATAAAAATAATCTATTAATCATTCAAACCATCATCAAATCAACCAAATTCCATATCAAAATATCTAAAAAAAAACGAAATCCCACATACGCTAGCGTTAGATCACGTAACAAACAAAAACAAAATTTAATTTAAAAGACAAAATTAAGAAAAAAAAGAGAGATCTGAATTGATGACGTACGGACGAAGGGCAAGATGCAGAGAAGCAAAAGGAGGCCAGGACTGTCGGCGAGGAGAGTATTGATTGGAGTGTAGAGGACGGTGACAGCAGAGACGATGGTGGTGAGCACTAACTGAACCGCAAGAATGCCGTAAACTTTACGGATCAAACCCCATCGCAGCTGGTTCTCCCCCAGAACCAAACCAGGGTACAACGTCTCTCCATTGCCAGCTTCGAGATCAACCTCCTTTTCCTTGGTACTCAAGCTCGTGAATCCTTGCATCTCTTCTTTCTCTCGATTTCGATCTCGTAAAAAATGAGATATAGAAATAGAAGAAATTAAATTAAAATCCAATAGGGTGGGTAGAAGACGACTTCAATTAGTCTTATAATTGAACATTACCGTGACAAGTCGGTATGGTTAAAAGTGTCACAGACAAACCAGTTATCTTTTTAATTCGCGGAGATTGCATTAGTGGGCTCCACACGGGTAAAATCATCGTGATAATATATTACAGGACGTGACGCTATATTTATTTCTCGAGGAATATTATTTAATTAATTAATTAGTACTCGATCAAAGTGATAGTCAATGCGATTTTTCCTCAAAATTTCCGCATTTTTTGTATCTGGTTTTTGGCTAAGTCCTAACCGATTGATAGGGACGGCGGCGTCTTGGTGGATCCATTGAAGCTGCGCAGAAGTGGAAAATGTTAACAATTAGGGCTTTCAAATTTTCCCTTATTTCATATTTGCCTGTAAGTTCGATTTTTAGTTTTCTTTATTGTATTTTCAATTTTGAACTATAGAAGAATAAAACTTTTAGTGAGAAGTAGCAAAAATTGGTGTTATTTCATGGCTAGAGCTCCATCATATATGGTGATTTTTCTTCGTCAAAGCCCTCATAGCACCCGCCAAAACTTTAGTACCCAGATCCGAAATTTTACTGTAAAAACTAAAGATATTGAATTTAATAGCGAAGCAACTAAGGGAAATGAGAATAAGCAGCATTTCACTGATATAGCTAAAGAAGTTGCTAAAATTACGAGAACAAAATCCAAATGGGAGAAAATCCTTTTATCTGATTTCCCTTCTTTCAATTTTACGGAACCCCAATTCGTATTCGAGTTTTTGAAGCACCAAAACAATGCGTTTCTTTCACTAAAATTCTTTAGTTGGCTGCGCTTGCATTCCAATTTTGTACCTGACCAAGTTTGCTGCAGTTTACTTTTTGATTCTCTTTTGGAGGCTAAGGCTCCCAGTGCAGCAAAATATTTCCTTCAAGTTTCGGGTTTTAGTCCTGAAAAGGGTTTGGTAGAGCGCTATATTTGTTGTCTTTGTGAGGGTGGGATGGTTCAGGATGCACTTGATGTCTTTTTGAAGTTTAAAGATGTTGGGATATGCCCATCAATAGTGACATGGAATTCAGCTTTATTGGGTTGTATCAATGCCAGGAGGACTGATCTTGTTTGGAAATTGTATCATGATATGATGGAATCTGGTGTTGTGGCAGAAATTGATGTTGAGACTGTTGAATATCTTATTCGAGCTTTTTGTATTGATGGTCAAATTTTGAAGGGTTATGAACTTCTCAGACAGTTATTGGAAAATGGGTTAGTCCCTAGAAATATTGTTTTCAATGTGTTGATATCTGGATTTTGTAAGCTGAGGAAGTTTGCTAGTGTGTCTGAACTTCTTCACACTATGATTGCCAATAATTGTGCTCCTGATATTTATACCTATCAGGAAGTTATCAATGGACTTTGCAAGAATAAAATGTTTTGTGAGGCTTTGAGGGTTTTCACTGATCTTCAGGATAGAGGTTATGCCCCAGATAGGGTCATGTATACAACAATGATTCATGGTCTTTGTGAGAGTGGATGGCTTGCTGATGCTAGGAAGCTTTGGTTTGATATGATCTCAAAAGGCATTCTTCCTAATGAATACACTTATAATGCGCTGATTCATGGGATTTGTAAGAGTGGAGATTTTGAAGGGGCCAGGAAACTGTACAATGAGATGCGGGACAGAGGTTTTGGGGAAACCACTGCAAGTCACAATATGATGATTTCAAATTTGTGTTTTGATAGAAGGGCAAATGAGGCTTTGGAATTGTTCGAGGAAATGTTACAAAAAGGAATTGTTCGCGACGTGATCTCATATAATGCTCTGATTAGTGGCTTTTGCAGAGAAGGGAGGATAGTTGAGGGTAAAGACCTATTCAATGAGCTACTGGCTTGTGGTTTACAGCCATCAACTTTATCTTATATTCCCCTTATTGAGAAGCTATGTGAAATGGGAGACATCGAAGAAGCGAAACACTTGTGGAGTGATATGCAAAAGAGGGGTCTGAAGCCAATGGCCTGTGACTATGATCATTTCATTACTGCTTTGTGTGAACAAGATTATGTAATGGAGGGGAAAGAGTGGTTAACTGTTATGTTGAAGAATAAACTCAGACCACAGAAGACAACTTTTGAGAGATTGGTTCATTGTCTTTCACTGAGTGAAAGGTTAGATGATTCTTTATTTGTTTTAGATTTTATGTTTAGGATAGGATATTCCCTTGACATAGCCATATGCTATTCTTTGGTTAGTCAACTTTGCAAAGATCATATTCCTTCTGAAACATGCCTTGACAGGATCCTAGAAAGAAATTAAATTGGGCATTTCCAAATTGTTGTTTGAAACTCTTACAAAGAAATGAGATATAATTTATTTTCCAACTTTTCTTTTGAAATATTCAAGAAGATTGTCTCCCTTCTAGGGCTACTATTAACAGCAATAGTAGATGGATAGAGTTTGCATGTGCCTGTAACCTCATATCTGAGTCCTACTCCCAGTTGTAAAAGCTTCAACTTGCGAGTTACTTTCAGTGCTTGGTCCAGATGACTCGTCTTTTGTTCTTATTTTAGATGGAAGAGCAGCTTGTTAGTTTCTTCAGCCAACTGCTAGAGGGTACTCTGGCTTTGCTGATTCACCTTCTGGAACACTTACTGTCACATGGACCTGGGACAAGGTTATAATGGGAGGCCCAGGTGCCAACTGAAATAACTTGAGAGAGAGAGAGAGAGAGAGAGAGAGTTGGAAGTTGGTATATTATTGTGGAGCATGTGTAGGTAGATGACTTGAGAATTTTCTGTCTTTTTAAAGGTTTTATCCTGGTAACCTTGTGCATTGTTGGATTGTTCATGGCTTAGATTCTTGCGTGTTGAATCTCCTTGACAGTTGTGTTGGTTATCGTCATCTTCCATGAGGATCATATCAATTCTGCAATGGTTCAAGGCAAGTTCAAGAGAGGGTAAGCCACTAATCATTTACTGCCCCATAGAAGGACTTCTGTTGTATACCAAATTGCAGCTGCATAATGTATATTAAAGATGCAAGCTCAGACAAAACAAAAAAAAAACACAAAAGAGGAAAGAACTTCAACAGTGCCTGATATGGGTGGTTAATTATATTAGAAAAGAAATGTAGCAATGGCTTTGTTTTTATGGGTGGTTGGGTTATCAAACTAGCCAGTATAAAATCCTTGTTATTATTATTATTATTATTTTTAAAAAAAAGTGAGAGAGAGAAATTAACTCCGTTGATTTTGATGGCTTACACTTTTTTTTTTTTTTGAGGGAAGGCTTATACTAAGTTATAAGATTGTAACTGTGTCAACCAACCCAAATGCAGCATCTTCAACATTAGCATTAAGCTTTTTTTAACTTTCTCTGAGATTGGTCACAGAGATAAAAGTATCCTCTATTTGGCTTCTCCTCTTCTTTTCCCCTAGTTTCGATGCTTTTAATTCCCGCCTCAAAAAAAGAAAAATACCAATTTCTCAATTTTACTTGTTCAAGGGATGGAGACACAAGCAACAGAGAATCCAGACTGCATTAATTTACCTTGTTAGATGAAATGAAATCAAATCGCATAGCTCATTCTTTTCTTTCTCCCCTTTCCAGATATTGGTTTTCATCAGACTTCCAAGTCTCTTCACCAATATCATAAACCCATCTTCCTTGATAAAGATCACACCCATTGTTTTTGTATTTGCCTACTACTTCAATTCGTGTTCCATGCACTTGGTGCATCAAAGCAACTGAAAGAAACAGAGCAGTAATAGCAATTGGAGCCATATATATATATATATATATATATATATATATGGGCAGAGTTGGCAGGAACTCACAAATTATTTGATGGTAAGCAGAGTATATATATATATATATACAGGAAAGATTAAAAAAAAAAAGAAAAAAACTTCCAAGTATGTAAACGTCCTCAATCAAATTGATTTCAGTCAAGTTTTTTTTTTTTTTTTTTTTTTTTTTTAAATCCGAAACAAAGCAACTTAACTTTTTCCTGTATTTTTTATGATGAGGAGGAGAATATAGTTTGCTTTATCCTTGTCCAATTTTTGGTGATTATATAATTAGTAGGGATTTAAATGTTTGGGGTACAATTTTAATACCGTTGAAACTGCCGATCAAGTCTCTGCTACGTTTCAAGTGCCTATCAAAATCATGTTGTTCCCTAATCTCTAATCCCCAGTTCATCAAATTACACCTTTGCCAATCTCAGATTAATCAATTTGCATGTGGTAAGTTTTTTTTTTTTTGTGACGTTAATTCAGGAAAAGCTTCCGTTTGGAAGCAACAGCTGCAAATTTGCACCATAAAACAGATTACAGAAACAAGATTTACAAGATAGAGTGCTCTAGTGATGGGTTGTTATTGTTTAGTATTTTTCATTTTTATCTCAAAACAAATTGATAACTCTGACCCGTTTATTTTACTAACAGAGGATGACTTGAAGTTTGAAACTTCCGAGTCTAGTTCTATTTTTTATGGAATCCTTCTACTAGAGAATTCCGTGAATTGCCAATTTTTGCTCATGGTTTTAATCCACTGTATTCTTGTGGGTTAGGCTATGATTCGTCTACTGATAACTATAAGGTCATACAGTATATATATGATGAAACCTGCTAACAATCCAATGAATAGCTCCATTAAGTGAAATGCCAGGATTATTAGCAGGACTATTATAAACTATTTTCACAAACTTGTAGTCATCAACGAGTGATCATACCCAAATCCATGTGCACATGGACGAACTAGATATCTAGCAAAAGATGAGCAATGATTTTGAATTGTTATTACTCTCTTCGATTCTCTTGTAAAAGGATTAAGCAGAAAGAATACATCTTGCTCAAGAGAAATGCATAATAAGCCATTGCAAGAACCAAAGAATGTGATTTCATTGTAGATGTCCTTTTCCAATGGATAATCAAGCTCCATTACCATTGCTTCATTGTTTGCTTCATAATGAACAGAGTAAAATGAGCAAAGAAAAGGAGATGTGAGAATAAGTCTCTTTCTTTGATAGTAAAGATTCTTGTCTGTGACTGATAAATTGAAGTGAGCTCTAATGAATTGTGGGTCAGAGATAATACAATACCAAGATTTGCATACACATATGAATCGAATTAAAGATTTTACTGGTAGTCTTGAGAGTATATGGATGATGATATAAGGAGGAAGATTACCGATCATTAGCTTAATAAATTAAGCAAATTACAACATCTTCCCAATTTATAGACACAGAATTTTATTCTTCCATTAGAATTTTGGTAGCACAGAACATGTACTATAATTTCCAAGCATTGGGATAATCTAATTGCAATTTCTTGGAAGTTCATTGTTAGCTTTTGTTGTCTTATAATTGAAGCAGAGAAAATAAAGTGCCTTACACTGATTCCAAGTATGTCCTTCATTAATTTATTTTATTATTATTCTTTTTTATTTTCTACATATTTGTTGCGATAATCTTTGAAAAGATAGCATCTTGATGTTGGTACTATCACCAGTCATATAGAACTAGTGGAACAGACTTTCAATTAATGAGAGTAAACTTGAGTTTCCTAAGCCAGTCTTTAGGCAGTTTTCAAAGATCAGGTAATTATCACTCTCAATAGTCAAAGTGGAAATGGTTAATAATGAAATTCAACTGAAATTTCAAGGAATTACAATATTGTTATTGCCTTCTTAGGCCTCTGATCCTTTTGTTATTTAGCAACTTCAAGTCAACTCTATAAGATTATCAAGTTTTCAAATTATATCAATAAAGTCAATTAGCTTTGTTTTTATTTCGATAGATTCACTATTACCAAATTTTTGTAGAGATATTTAGCCAAAAATTTCATTTACTAGCTATATATATATATATATATATATATATATATAGCTAGTAAATGAAATTTTTGGCTAAATATCTCTACAAAAATATATATATATATTCTTTATTATGGAAATATATTAAACAAAAGTTTACTTGATTACCGTATTGGCAAAATTAAACCCAGGAGGAACTTAAATATTGTTTTTTAGGAGCTTCATTGCAGATGACAAATTTTTGAGTCTAGATGTTCCTTAAGCTCTTTTAACTGCCCTACTAATCTTCAGCTCTTAAACTGCAAATGGGAAATACCGTGAGAATAGTGGGCTATAACTATGCTTCAGAGTCAAAATGGCAATGGAGAGCAGAAACACTGGATTTGGATGCACTTAAACTTTTGTATGTATTTGTTATTATTTTCACTTCTGATCAGCAAACATGAAATTCAAGAGATCTATTTAGATCAAAGACAACTTGAACTCACTCTAGCAGAGAAGAATCAAAGCCTAAATAGATATTGACTCTATAAATCTTAATTACCTATAGCTGGTACTAGTGTTGGAAACAGTAATGCAACCCAAAAAAAATAGTCTTGATTTAAACCAAAATACACTACACAAAATGGAAAATAGAGCTGGAGAAGATGGATTAAATTCATTTGCTTTCTTTTAACCAATCCTGCATATTCCAATGCGCTGCGTATCTGCTCTAATTGCCAGTCTCAGATGAGGTGAAACAAGACTCTCTACAAGTGTCTCTGCTTCAAACTCGATTCCAACTGGGATACCCTGATTAACAAAATCCTCATTAGTTTCTTCTATGAAATTGTACAGAAATAATCTCCCTTCAATCTCTAGTAAAGCTTTATGTTCTTTGTTGAATGTGTCTCAAGGATCTGTTAGCAACAAAAGGGATATTGACTGTCAATAATTTGCTCACGAGGATTTTTAGGCATGATATTTTCTTATTTTTTAAAATTAATTGCACCAGATTTTGCTGCACAATTTTTTATTTTCTATTACACTATTTGTGATCTTTCTGTTTTCAATAAGCTGTATAAATTTGAGTTTTTGATGATCAATAAAGTAGACTTGATTAGTTGCAATTTCTCAACTTAAAAAAAAAAAAAAAACTAACATTCTCAAAAACACCCAATGGTTTCATTCTAAACTAAGATACGCTAATCACAACTTTAGTCCAAGATTCGTTTCTTCCATAGCTCTTCATAATCCAGAATTCATTATGTGATGTTATATCACTACCAGGTAGTATACATAGGCATTCTCCAAGCACACCAATCCCATAAAATTTTTTGACAGAAACAGGTGGAAAAACATCCCAGAACTTCTCCTCCACTAAATCAAAAGCACCAGTTATTTGCGACTTGGGTGAATCTATCCTACGACTTATTACCCAATGGATAGCTCCATTTAGCTGAATCCCTGGATCAAGTGCAAGAATACTACAAGGTAAGTCTCCAACTTTTTTCCAACTATTGGCTTTCAACGAATAGACAAAGATACAACCATTAGCAGAGATTTTCACCAGCTTGTAATCATTAATGGAGTAAGCATACCCAAATCCGTACATGTAAGGAAGCGATGATTGACTAAAGGGGCGACGATTTGCTAACTTTAGTACTTCTTCAGCTTCTCTGGTAGAAGGGTTGATCAATAATAAGATTCCTGGCTCAGAAGCAACACATAATAAGCCATGGCAAGAACCAATGAACTTGACCTCATCATAACAATCGCCTTTCAGTGGATAATCAAGCTTTACTGCTACTGCTCTATCAGATGCTTCATAGTCTACAGGGTAAACAGAAGGAAGAGAAAAAGAGGCAAGACAAAGTCTCCAGTTCTGGCAATTGACACAATTGTCTCTAGTTGCTAGATTGAGGTGCATTCTAATAAAATGCGCATCAGAAATGAGAAAATTCCCGGATTTGCGAAGGGACTGGACAGGTAGTCGTAAGAGTATATTGTTGATGACATCCTTGATTAGCTTAGCCATCAGTAACCATCGATCTCAAGTGCAAGCCAAATAGACCAGAAGTTCAAGTTCAAGATGTTAAGAGGTAATACATTGAAGTTAGTCTATCAACATTTATATTCAAAACTTTCAATTATGAAAAGAAAAAAAAAATATTCGGTTGTCACTTGAGGAGAATGTTATAATATAAATAAGATCTGAAAATTTCATTAAAAATGAAAATCTTGTGATTTTAATGTAAAAATGTGCTCTCCAACCTTAATTACTAGATATTAAGAAAGATTCACTTATCCATATCTAAATTCCACCCTGTAAACTTGAAAAAAATAAATGACCTATTTAGATTAGCACTCATTTGTCAAGTAACAATTGGACAGACAAAAAAAAAGAATACACACTTGTGAAAATAAGCTTTTTAATCTTAATAGGTTGATTCTAATTTTGAACCCGAAACATAAGAGGACTATTATATCCAAGTGAATCCATAAACTAATCTGGCCATCATCTACTTGTCAAATGACAATTGAATTTATAAAGAAAGGAGAATATTTAATTACCACTTAGGAGAGGTGTTAAAATATAAATAAGATAATTTAAATCTAATTTCTTAAGAGGATAATGCTTTATACGCATATTTAAAAATGGTAATATCATATTAGCAAACTCCGTAATCATCGAGGATTGATTGTCTTTAACATTACTGACCATAACACTTATTGATTAATCAAGAAAACTAGTTGTAATTTCAAGGGATTCATTCTTGTCTCCTATACAGTATTCATGGCCTTATTATCTAAGCAGACAAAACAGAGCTATCAACAGAGATTCTTTATGTTATATTAATTAAAGCTTCTAAAGGCTATTATTAAGTCAAAATAAAATTTTACTGTTTTAATTCATTAATTATGGAAGAGTCTTAAGTTTTGTCAGTATTGTGTAGTAAAAAGAAGTTGGTTACAATCGGATGTAAAATGCCATGCCTGATTAGTGTAGAAAACGGAGTGCAATTACAAGATCAAACAAGTTTAATCTTTTATATGCACCTTCCCCTGTATGGGTCTGACATATGCTAACAAGAAACAACTAACTGTATTGCTTTTTTCCGTTGATTAAGCTCCAACTAAAATTCAAACTCGTAACTTCGCTGCCTTAGAGATAGCTGGCTCATAGTGACTCGTAACTGTATTGTCGATACCCAAGAGTTCTGTCAATCGTAATGAATTATTAAGACTGCTTGTTTTATATATCAGTGATCTATAGAAAGGAAAAGGAAGTTTCAGTGATAAATACAACTTGAATTAACTTTTATGTTATGGAATAAACAAAGTAGCACTCTGTTTACAAATAGAAAACCAAAATATGTTATAAAATAATCAGTCCAATCTTCTGTACTACTATATAACCAATCAACCTGCAACTATCAACAGGTTAACAATGTAATCTTTGAATCATTAGCATACACCATTATGCATAACATTGTTTATCAAACTAATTCAAAAGCAACTAATTCAAAAACAGCAAAGTTGTCTACTGGCAATTAAAATGGCATCAACAGTCTTGGAAAATTGTCCAAATTTGCAAGCATGTCCATTGACAGGGTGATTGCTAATCTTATCTTCAAACAATGCAAAGTGGTAACCACACAAATTTTGAGTTAGTAACTACTTTGAATCAACATCCACAGTTTGCTTATAAAGTTGTCCCCTAAGTATTACATCCAGAAATCAGTCAAATCACAAATATATATGTTCCAGACATCAATCAGTAAATCATATATTGAAAGAATAGTACATCGATACATTTAAGTGATCCAACATGAAATGAAAGCATAAAGTGAGGCGAGAACCTAAGAAAAAATGCAGGTAATTTTTTCTTTTACCTCAGTCTAGCATCCTTCTTAAATTTAACACAGAATTCTAAATCTGAATTTCCCTTTCAAAGTAAGCATTAGGTGAAATAAGGCTCTCTACATAGGTAGCTGCTTCAAATCCAACCCCAATTGGCATTCCATCAACCTCTAGTACCTTATATGTATTCTCTTCCAAACTGCACCGGACCAATCTCCCATCTAGCTCCAGTAGAGCTTCTCCATTCTTCGCCAAACACAACGGCTTCATGCAAATGTATGAGAGGCTGATACTGATTCTTGTCCAGGACTCACCCACACCATATTCACACATCATCCAAAAATCATCATGCATATCCCTGCAACTATAAAGAACACAAAGACATCCTTTTAAGGTTCCTGCCACAAAGTCAGAACTATCATCAACATATGGAACTGGCATATCTCGAAATAACTCATCCTCTAAATCAAAAGCTGAAACTACATATTTTTCATCTTCACCCTCCCTATCACTAGCCACCACCCAATGAAGAGCTCCATGGAGAAACACCCCCGAGTCATACACATAAGAACCATAAGGGAAAGTCTCAATTATTCTCCATGAATCAGTTCGCAATGAATAAACACTAGAAGAAGAACCAGCACCAATTCGTACCACCTTATAATCATCACTGATTGAGCTGTAACCGAACCCATAAGAATTAACACCACCTGCCGCAGGCCCAGAAAGGGTTTCTCTAGGAATTCTCTTGGATTCTCCAGTTGATGGATTAAATAAGAAAATCACATCTTCTTCAGGGGCTATACAAACTAATCCATTACAAGAACCCCAAATCTCAACCCAATTTTCAACCACGTTTATCCCATTACCAGAGGATTTCACATCAACCTTCACCATAACTGGGTTATCATCTTCATCTTCAGACACTTTAAAATATACCAAGTCATTTTCCCTAGAACCACCCAACAACACATTATCCGAGCCACCAGGCTTGTCCTTCAAGGGATAATCAAGTTTGACAGCAACTGTACCGTCTTTGCTATCAGCATCACATATAGATTGATATTCAACAGAATAGAGATTGAATGAAGAGAAGATAAGTCTCTGTCTCTGAGAATAAAGGGTGTTATTTTGGAGAGAGACGTGGAGATGGGTTTTAGCAAATTGTGAACTAGATATTAGAGAGAGCCATGATTTAGAAACACACCTGAATCTGCAAAGAGATTTGACGGGTAATCTTAAAAGAACTTCTACAATGATTTCTTGAGGGAGGTTTGATACCGCAGCTTCTCCTTTACGAGACTGATTCCCCTGTTTGTCGCTTCCCACCATTACCTCTTGGCAATATTTCACTCTGTTGTCTGAAGTAGAAATGAGGAACCCTAGGTATAGGGATTTTGGGGAAATGCGGTAGATGTAAGAATAAATGAAAACGATGTCGTTTGACATTTTTAATAATACCTTTTGTAAATTGAAGGGCTGGGCTGGGCTGGGCTGAGAAGTGATAATTTGGATTGCCGTATCCTATAATGTTGGGCTATAAATATAACAGGAGTTTTGGTTTCTACATGGGCTTTTTTGCTGGTTAATGGACGTGTTTATGAAGGTAAAATACATTAAATTTAGTACACTTGGTCACTGAATAATTCCCTTTAATTCCAAATAAAATGAGCAAAAAGTTGGCAACTTCAAATAATGAATACATGAAAAACTGTTAACGTAGTCAGAATGCAATTGCATCTAACAGTTTCTTAATCAATACCACAAATGCAATAACAAAATCAGTTCAAAAGAGAGGCAAGTATAAGTATGAATTTCTATCTTATTTATTGAGCTTTATACATTACATTAATATTGTCTTCAATAAGTAATTTTTAATTTATATTCAACAGAATATATAAAGATTACAATGAGAGAAAATGAATGAATCTGTCTCTGAGATTGAAGGGTTTTGTTGTTTCGGAGAGCTAAATTGAGGTTAGTTTTAGCAAATTGTGGACTACATATTAAAGAGTTCCTGGAAATCAAAATCAGAAGCCCCAAATCACAATCCGACAACAAGATATCGAGCCAAAATATTGCCATCTTTGTTTGGAGCCTTTTTTATGAACCTAGAATGCTCAAGAACACCATCCAATCCAATTGAGCTTCCTAAAGCTTCACATTTTCAATTACCTTTCCGAAATTAGTATTCCATCTTCCCAGACACTTCTTTAACTTCATCCTTGTCTTCTATTCTTCCCAAATATTGTAAACAAATAATACAATAATCTAATGATCTATATATTATCTATTGCCGAAAGTTGCAAAAACAATCGCAGAATCATCATGCATAAACAAATTAACAGAACACCATTCTTGCTGCTCTAAATCACATCACGGCCTCTAGAGAGACTATAGATTCCACATTTCGATTTGAATTTTCTTTTGAACTATACAAAACTAGTGTATCAACAACAATCAT
The DNA here is from genome assembly GCA_948193065.1 of Aleurites moluccanus. Taxonomy (NCBI): domain Eukaryota; kingdom Viridiplantae; phylum Streptophyta; class Magnoliopsida; order Malpighiales; family Euphorbiaceae; genus Aleurites; species Aleurites moluccanus. The sequence continues at coordinate 29,000 of CANXYC010349847.1, read as the reverse complement.
CAAAACCTCGCCATTCTAATACAAATATATTGGTTTCGGTTTCACTGGATAAGTATGACAAAGGTCCGGCTAAGATCTGACCCTAATTAATCTAGTCCAAGACTCTTTCATATCATATTCCTTCATTATCCAAACTTCATGACTGACCCTTTTGTTGTAAAAAATCAAAGGAAGGAATTCCCCATGGCCCCCTAGACATTCCCCAAATTCAGATTGTGGAATTACTTGGCATTGAAACAATTTCTATAATTTGTTGAAGTATGGGAAAATCTTGCAAGGGGCATAGTTAGACACTAACTTTATTAAATTCCCATGAAATACACCAACTCCGTTTATATTTATCCAGCCTAAATCTTGAATTCTCACCTAGTTGATACTATTCCAAGCAGAGAAGAAATAAATTAAAAGCAAATGAAGCAAAATCACAACAATCAACTTCATTAACGAACAACATTTATGAATCTATCTCCACTATATATGCTGTAAGTGCAATACGGAGAGATATTTACAGATAAAAAAAGAAGAAGATTACATTAAAAACTACTAAGTACTAACAAGATTCATGACAAAAGTGTTTTCAGTCTACCTTTATTGTTTACCAGCATTTTTGCCGTGCCTAGACAGGTAGATGCAAATCCTCAACTTTGGGTGAAACCAGGCTCTCAATGTAAATTTCAGCATCAACCCAATCACCGGCACCATTTATCACAGGATACCTAAATGTGCCATCTTTAGGATTGTAAATCACTAAACGGCACTTGAACTCCAGCAGAACTTCACCATTATCTGAAATGCAATAAGGCACTGAATACTGCAAATGCCATGATCCAGGATCATCCAAATACGGTATGCTAACCAACTTGGTCCAAGATTCTCTCACTCCATATTCCTTCATAACCCAAAAATCGGCACGAATGGCACTGAAATTACACATCACACAAAGGGATCCATGCAAAACCCCCAATGTCTTATCATAAACAAGCTCCGCATGATCAGGTTGCATAACCTCCTGGTATGTCTCCTTTGCTAAATCAAAGGAAACAATAATCCATGTTAATCCTGAATCCCTTTCACACATCACTGGCCAACTAAGACACCCATTAACATATTTCCCTGAAACATCATAGGGAACACCATATCTAAAACCCTCAATCCTCCTCCAATATTTGGTCGACGGACTACCAACTTTAACTTTAGTATCATATCCAATAGCTCCATTAGCACCCCTATTTCGAAAGCAGAACACAGCTACCACCTTGTAATAATCTATTTCACTATCATAACCATACCCAAAAACAGTATAGCTCCCCGACTTCTTTCCAAACCCTAAATCAGGCATTCTATTAAACACCCTTGTAGATGGATTCCACAAAGCCACAGAATTTTGCTTCACAGCCACACACAGTAATCCATCACAAGACCCAACAAGCCAATCATAATGATACCTATGCCTATCCTTCAATGAGTAATTGTCAAGCTCAACAACATCAGTTTGCGAATTGTTAAAAATCGAGTACAGTGAGCAAGATTTAAGGAGACTAAATGAAGGACCGCCATAAGTGAAAACAATTCTTCTATAGAGATTAAGCTTATTTTGTGAAGATGTGATTTTTCTAAGGTGGTTTTTAATAAACTTGGGATCTGAAATCAGGGTTCTTAATGATTTAGAAACGCACCTGAATTGAATTAGAGTTCTGACCGGCAACCGAGAGAAGATTTCGACAATAATTTCATGAGGTAGGGTTGGTAATGAAAGATGCCGATCAGATTGGGGTGATTTCTTGGCTTTTTTAGGGTTTTGGGGTAGATTTCCAATTTCATGGACCAATGAGCGGTGGTGGTGGTGGTCGTCATGGTGGCGTTTTGATGACAGCCGATGGGTGAGAGAGGATGTAGTTTTTGGCAGTGAGTCTGAGCCCATGTGACTCGAACCGGTCACCAACTCGTGTTGTTCTGTCATGGCGGAGAGTCGCTGAGCGGCTCTACTTTCCATAGTCGATTTATTTTTATTTTTTTCATTTGTTGTTTGCATATTTTTTTGGGTGCATCATAGAGCAGTTAGGACACAGAGAAGATCATGAGATGAAATCACTCCAAGTTGGGCTCTAGAAAGAGATAATACCCATTCATTTTGGGCTCCAAGCTGTAAACAGTGGTCTCTTGTAAAATCCAAATGTTTTCACTATGAGGCCGACGTCCAATACACTTTAGGGATATCTTCGTTGCACTTTATAAGCAGAAACTTATACATCAGTCATCAATGTAAATCTTTATATTCGAGTAAAAACATACACATCATTTAGCATTTATCAACAGTTTATTCTGTATTTAACTGTGGATATTGTATTAACATCATCCATCATCTCAATAAAATTAAGGAAATACCTCTAGAATTGAGCCACGAGTCCAACCGGGATTAAACATGGAATTTGTTAAGGGGAAGACAGAAAACTAGTGAATTTGAGATCGAGTTGGTAAACATATATGTATGTGTATATCTAATATATATATAAAAGCCAATTGTAGCATCCCACATTCAAGCTTCTCTGAATCCAAAGTACACTGAATAAAACATGTAAATTCTATTAGGAGCAATATTAGTGTCTTGGCTTCTCTAACCCAGAAAGAATCAAGTGGAAATATAAAAGCCCGAATGAATTAGTTAAATCATTAATTGCACTTAATTAAGTCACAAGCTAAAACATCCTAGTGACATATTTCTAGACTGCTCCTTCCAGCATAGAACAATACAATATCCATGCATACGGCCATGCTGCAAAAGCGATTACCTCAACATTAACGGTAGAAACTTGCTCTGGAGGCACCAGAAATTTAAGAACAAGCCTCAACCTTTTTCATGCACACTACAAATAGCTACTTGCATGATCTTCCGTATTCACCGGTGGTCTTGGGGCCCAATCACCATTTGTTGACAATAGTTGCAAATGCATTAACTTCAAGAATGCGTCTTCTTCAATAAATTGCAAAATTTTCATGTGCCATGTAATAGTCTCTCCATTAACATGCACCATTGGTATATATTGATGGTTGGACTAATAAAATATTGATGGGATCAGCGAATTAATCAGCCTTTTGACCTGCATATCAGAATGAACAAGTAAGAGCAATCAAATTTGAAATTTTCAGTAGGATCTTTTGTCATAGAGGGCGAATGTACCTAAGCAACAGTAGAAATGCCACTCACACAAGCAAATAATCAGACAGAAAAGCACCACCTACAACACTAATAAGGCACAATACAGAAATAAAATCTGCCATCCCAATAGATGACTCTGACAAGAAGTAGATTTTATGAGAGTTGCTATCCCCCTAAAACCTCGCACGATCATGGCCTGTATGTTTCATTTAGTAGGTAGAATATTAAAAGCTTGGAGGAGAAGGAGGAGGAAGAGGGAACAAAGAAGTGGAACGAGCCCTGTTATAAACCTGAGATATCTGCTCTGCATGGCTAAAAATATTCTTGAATACGAGTCATATGTAGGAAGCAAAAACTGCAAAGCCAAAAAAAAAAGGTGAAAATCAGTACCATGGCTTTCAAGCATAACTGGTAAAATCAATTATTACTTTCTCTTCACCAAACTTGTCATATCAGGACATTTACATCTGAATGTGTCATTTTAATACTTCAATCAGTAGAAAAATTTGCAAAATTTCAGAAAATAGTCGAGTTCCAGACAAAGCCATATTTTATATTTATCCCTACATCCAAGTATCACAGGTGCTACATAATACATCTATCTCATAGTTGATCGTTACAATATCTCCTTTGCTTAGGACCATAAAGGACTAGAGAGCTTTGAAGCATGAAATGATACTAAACACAAAACGGCAGATTGGAATGGTTTTCATTTCACCTCTCTTTCAGACAAAATACTATGCAATCAGCAAAGTAAAGTTTATAATATATAGAAAATATTAAAGAAAGCTAGCTGGCTGAAGGGCTGCATCAGATACATAACCAGATTCTAATAGCCTCTTTTGTAGATTTTGAACACCCCCAAAAACATCCCCAAATGATAGAACTGTGCTTACTATCAATTGTCTCCGCCATTGTCAACTGCTGCCAATTTATCCTACGAGATACAATCCCCAGTGCAACATTGAGGACCTGAAAATAAAACACATGGATATTCCATGAGGATACTCAAAGCATCATAATAATATGTTGAAATATCAATAAGGTTTTCGGCATATTTCAAGATTCTACAATTCATTTTGACAAAAAATTAATCAATGAACTCATCCTTCTGTTACCTCATCAAACACCAGACTGATGAAACTCAAAGAGAGCAAGAGGGTAAGAGTAATTTCAGCAACTGGTACCCCAATAAATCTCAAAGGGAGCATAAACCACTGGAAAGCAAACGCCAATTCTTCTGGAGTTGTGGTTGCTAGGCAGAGGCTTGCACTTTGGAAAATCTTTCAAAAAAATAGACCTACTCTTAAGAGTGACCACGAGTTTATTGTTTATCAAGGTGCTTATTACTACATGTATACTTAATAAACCAAATTTTAATCAATTGACAGTGGATGTTAAGAATTTCAGCTCAGCTCAATTAAAACCCGTGAAAGAACACTCATTAAGGCTCCGAGATATGACTCCATGTTAAAAAAGCCTATGACTATGAATACACATGCATGTGTGAATTATTTTTTACTTTAGATGTCGCAGGAAATAGGTCTATAAGGACTTACTTACCATGGACACTCTAGAATGGGGAGAAAAAGAAGACCTATGGATATGCAAAGCAACTTACAGTAAAGGTTAAGCATGCAGCTGTGCTTGCTACTGATAAACCCTTCCTTGTAAACTGCAATGGTCCTAGCTTCATGATTAAATATGAATAACCTCCCCAGGACATGGGAATGTTAGGCAGGCCCATCATTGAAGGTGGCGGAGTTCTTGACTGGACAAGTGGAGGTGCACTATCTGAACCTAGCCCCAACATTATGAAAAAAAATTCCAGAAAGCAATGACACTCTTCCCAACTGATCCTACAACTTGCAGGAAATTCAGTACTGAGTGTCACTGCAATAGAAAGTTGCAAACCTTACAAAAGAGTAAATGGTCACATGAATTAATCGAAAAAAAGAACCAGAGCAATGTTTCAAATAATTTCTCAGAATAAAGATCCATTCAAGTTAACAACTTGTCAATTCAACCAAAAGTCCTTCATATTAGTGTAAAAGATAAAGAGAACTATCAATATTCTACTATTCTGTAATTACCCAAGCACTCTAATAAGGAGCATATCTTCTCGCATCGCATGACGTTTTAAGCCAAGTAAACAAATCTATTATCTAAACAACCTAAACATAATATAGTTTACTCCATCCATCAAGTTATTTAAATTAGTCCAAGACAATGCAATGTCCATGAATCGTCAACATCCCATTAAAGATTAGAAAGTCAGGTTTCAGTGGTGGTGCTAGGATCACTACCTAGAGGGGCCAGAGTGTGGGGGGTGGGGGATTTCCTTGGAAATATGGGGACTGATCTAGCCCTAAAATTGCCAAGTTCACACTTTTTTTATTTGCTTCGCACAGCATAATCTAACCAAATTCATTGAGAAGCATTTTTGAACAAAAATCCATCAGAGAGTTGTATAACAAGGTAAACAGTTGTTTCAAAATATAATCTGATCTATGTATTTTAAAAACCAACAGTGTTTACCATCCAAACTTGTCTCGGAAGAATCCATATTGACAGCAGAGCAATGTACACTACCAATCCAAAGCGCATTAATAAATGTGATCTCGCTGGTCAAACAACTAAGACCAAGAGCCATACCTGCATAAACAAATATATTATCTCCTGAAAATTATCAGTAATCAGTGTTTTAAGAAGAGACATTTAGTCAACTTCGGGTGAATTTTTAACAGTTTCATTGCTAAAACCTGAATTGAACCCTAACGCCAAAAATGTTAAAGCACTCTGCCTTTGCGAACTAGCTAAAAAGAATTTTTCTTTTAACTTCCCTATCCTCACTAGTCACTACCCATCACACTCTTTGTCATCAAAGGAAATGCCCAAGATGTGCGTGGAAAAACTCATGAAGCAAATTAAACTACAAAATGAAGTACCAATTTGATTCGAGGGTCAACAGAGTGCAGAAAGTTAGTAGGTGAAGATATAAATTGGGCATTGAGACTCGCAGTGGCACCCGAAATCAGTCTATAAATCTTGTTAACCGCCAAACCACCAGTCGGCAGCCGGTTTACCCAGTTCTCGGTCTCACCAGTATTGTCCACTGAAGCTAGCTCCTGAGCTTCAAAGTTCTAGGTGTTTTGTGAAGAGGAATAGTAGATGTAGGGTTTAGACGCCATTTACCGTAAATTTCAGTGGACTTTTGCGGAATTAAGGTTTTGAAATTAGGGTTTCGAAATTTGGAGGAAAGAGTTAGGATTGTACTGTGCGTGGAGTTCATCGGTAGTAGTGTTTGAGAAAGGGAACAGAGCCAGATACCGTAAAAAGCAACTCTTTCTTTTGAACGACGTAACATATCATTACCGTTTGTGTAAGCTGTCGTTTTCTTTAAATCTACGAAAACGACATGGTGGTTGATAGTTTAATTTATTTGATGTTTGTGGTTGGTCTATACTACAGATGTATACACCCTCATGTTTTCGTAATTTCTCATCACTATTTGCTGAAAGACCATATAAATAATAAACATGGTTAGAATGACTTTACATTTATGAATAAATATTCTTTGATTAGCCAACCTTGTTCACTTGTTCGGAATTCAAACACTAGAAGCATGGTTTTAATTTTTTTTCTGTTTGTTTCTGGAATATGTCTAGAGCCTGGTTTTTCTTTTTTCTGTTTGTTTATGGAAGATATTGTATTTTGTTTTAAGAAACACAATCTCATAAAATGTAGTAACATAATGCCAAAGACAAAGACAAGACAATGTTTCTCAAATTACCAACACAGAGACGGAAAGATATACATAAAATATATGTAAAGATAACAACATTCACAATGCATGGATGTCAAAATCAGAAAATCCGACCCCCCTTCTCTTCCTTGCTCAGGTCCTGTTTCGTGCAGCAACATTTTCAACCCCAGCATAGATAGCACCAGTGCAGAACAATTGAGTAGCGCTCACTATGATTGTTACAACTTCTAGAGTGCGCTGTTTATCAACATAGCAATGCCATTGTTAGAAATATTTCCTGCCAATACCTCTTTTTTTTTTTATCATATAGTGCATCTTTTTTCAAGCTTCCAAAGATTTTGCATCAAGCATAATAAATTAGTATCTTAATTCTGAAAATGGACTCGGAATGAACTTACTAAGTTCGAATCTGTCCAGCCTATGTCAATCTCTTTACATGCCAATCTGCGAAACAAAAAAAAAATGAATGAGATTTTAGAAATAGTTGTCACAGATTAATAAGTGAACAAAAAAAAAACAGAGAAATGGGTGTAAATGTCAACCCCATGGCTAGTAGAGTGAGTGACAATGTTGTCATAGAAGAGGCAGCTGCTGCTTGTAAGTTTGGCACATTCCATTTTGTAACATTATGGAGTCCAGTAAGTGAGGTACCAATGCCCACAACTCCAGCAAGGAGGGAGAAAATGATGAAGGAACCTGTTGCCATGTTTCCCATTGGGAAATATATTGGAAATATGCGAGCAGGAATCGATAAAACAGATGCTGCATTTGTTCAGAGGGTCAAGCACAAATTAGTGGTTGCTGCTTGCTGACATACAAAGATATTGTAATTTACTAATTATGAATTACCTGTTTCGCGAGACCTTTTAATCCCATGATTTACAGCCCATGAAGCAATTACTATTATAATGAAGTAAAGAGCCATATTGATGATTAAGAGCGACAAGGCCGCTGCTTTGGAAACTCCTGAAGCCATGGCCTTTTTAGCAGATTAGAAGCAAGAAGATAAAACTTCTTGTCTTTTTTCCACCCTTGCAGAGTTTAGAGGAGAAATATATATATCTGCAGTGTAAGGAGTTGTTCTTTTCCTCAACAAAGATAATAAGGATGGTCCTGTCTGCTTCCATATTTTTTATAAATGGAGTGTCTTAATTTCCAAGAAATGTCTTTAATTCCTTAACCTTACTGGACTTTCCTCATTCAAGGGTAAGGAATCAAAATAAATTGTGAACTGGGGAAACTTTTTCTGGAATAATGAACTTTTCATTCTCAGCAGACAATGAAGGAATAAAGTTTACTTGTAATCTTGTGTCTACTCTGAAATAATTTTTTTATTTAGTCTCCACTAATAGTTTGCACTTTTCCCTTATTTTATTTATTTGGATACACAAGCTCTTTTTTGGATTGCCAGATAGATACATGAAAATGAGAAAATTCAGGGTAATTCCAATTGGCAGATAATTATACCATTGATATCAATCTTTCCATATAATCAGGGCGTAATCAGGGTAGCTCTGATCTCCTAATATTTTTAAATACATGTATATATACATATAATTTTTTTAATTGGCCCAAAAGAAATTATATATAATTTATAGTATTAAAATTTTCTAATAGTTTTATTTTGACCCTTTTAATAGCATTAAACTACATGTAAATTTTTAATTGGTCCCTGTAAAAAATTATATAGAATTTGTGACACTAAAATTTTATACTAATTTAATTTTTGTCCCCCTAATAAGATTTTATAATTACGCCCTAGCATATAACTGAAAGTGGACGATGGCGATTCCTAAATAATTTGAAGTGGGTTCACTTAAAAAAAAAACAGGGTTTTAGTTAAGAAAAAACAAGGCATATATTTTCATTGCTACGTTATGAAGTGTGCTCAATTAAAATCCAGGGGTTTAATTCTTTGGCTTGCAGAGGGAGGAAATTCAGCTGAGGTTTGTTACAGGCTTACAGCAGTATTCCTGTTTCTATATTTCTTGTCTGATTTTCGTCTTTGGGACAACAAGAAGCCAATAACTCATATCATTCTCATCATCTCCCAAAGTTGATACAAGGCACTTTGACTATAAAGGGTAATCAAACAAAACTAGATCATCAATGTGATATCACCAAAATAAAATACCCAGAACTTCTCAAAAAAGCTGGAGAAAACGGTCCAGGATGCCAACGGTACAAATATCAAGTCATTGCCCACAAGTTGAACTAATAGCAAACAACTCTTACCCATATCATGTCTTCCATCTGAAAGAACATTTTACAAGCTTGGGCATCAACAATCTACTCACATCAGGACCTTTATTTACAAAGATTTTTCCTATGGACTAAGAAGTGAAAACTTTTGCCCCAAGCACAAGCCAATAAATTCAAGTGATTAGTTCCTGTGCCCTTCAGGTTGTCTTCAACCAAAAAAAGATTAAACTTTCAAGGCTAACTTCTGAGCAGCGAGAGCTTCAGCCTCAAGGGTCGGTTCCCACAAAATTGTTGTCTCTGCCAGTAATGAGATCACGACATAAGGATCCATGTTTGAGGCTGGGCGTCGATCCTCCAAGTAACCTAATAGCATAAAAAGGAAAGATTAGGAAATTGATCAGAAATGAATCTCAAGTACGGAAAAGAGAAAATGGGATGATACGAATGATAAAAAAATGATTTGACAGAGATGATAAAGGCTGTTTTACTTCCAAGGAATTCCTTTTAGCCTTTTCATAAAGTCACCTCCCTTCTTCTAGAGAAGAGACTCCTGGTTTTGTTGTAATGCAAGCACAGCTAAGGTTTAAAGCCTTTTTTCATTTCACCCAGTCAATACATTCAGTTACAAGTTTGCTTAGCAGTGATGTTTATATACTACCTTTGCCGTTCTTTTCAGTGTCGCGCCCCACCCGGATTGAGCAACCACGATTAGCCACTCCCTGTAAATGTAAATTTCATAAAGATAGTAAGAACCCAAAAAAAAAAGAACAGAAAAGAAAAGAAAAACTCCGATTCTTCATTGTCTTTTGAATAATAATATCCTGAGCATACCCAAGAAAATGTGTTAATGTTGGCTGTTTCGTGCTTTCCAGTCAATCTTCTCTCATTTCCTTCACCATAGGCACTAATATGTTCCAAATGGCGAAGAGATAGGTTCAAGATTGCTTTCTTTATCACTTCATAACCACCATCTTCCCTCGTGCTCTTTGTGCTGAAATAAAAAAATTAGTATCATCAGTATAATGCTAGTAAAATTAGCTTTGTTTTCTTTATAAAAGAGTTCATATTCCGGATCAAGAAGCATCAGATTGCCTGTAATTGGTGTGGCATCCTGCACCATTCCAGTCACCCTGTTGGTAGATAGAAGGGAGAATGTTACATAATCGTTCTCATAAAAAAACTTCTGCTTTAAGAAAGGAAAAGGCAAATATGAAGATTTACATCACCTCTATTGGTTTTGGATCAAGCGTGAGAACAACACCAGCTTGTTCTGTGATTCTCTGTCAGATAGAAGATACATGAACATGAACATGAACATGAACAATACTGGTTGCTATTGATTGACTTGAAAACGATCAATCATAAACTAGTTTAGTTATAAAGGAAAAACTGGAAATATCTACTACTTCGGGATACTGACAGGATTATATGAATGGCAAATATATGGGGCTTGTAGAGATGCTTTTCCAGATCAGTTTTATTCTTATAGTCATAGAGTTCATTCCTCGTATCTGTTGAAACAGACTATCAGTAAATTACCTCAAGAATGTATCTTGAACACCAGATATGATCCCCAGCTTCAATTCCCACACTAGGACCCACCTGATACTCCCACTGCATAAGATTGGAAACTTAAGAAAGTGATGAAACAGGACAAACACAGCTACAGCATTATTGCAGCCGTCTGCAAAAATGTAATAGTAAATGGTGAGAGATAAACCTGACCAGGCATAACCTCCCCATTGGTGCCACTAATGTTAATTCCAGCATATAAACAAGCCTTATAATGAGCATCTGATATGTCACGACCAAAAGACTTATCAGCACCAGCTGCACAGTAGTAAGGACCCTGAAATAAAAATAAACAAATTTGCACCTTAAAATTATATGTTATAAAAGCTGATGCAAACATAAGAGTTGAACGCAATTGCAAGCTTACCTGAGGACCAGGATAGCCTCCAACAGGCCAGCCCAAAGGCCACTTTACATTTGTTTGAAGTAAGGTGTACTCTTGCTCTATCCCGTACCTAGATTGACCAATTACAACATATTAGAGCTTTATCATTAGAATACAAGTCACAGACTTGCATATGATAATTCCTGAACTAAAACATAAAAATATATATGAGATTATAATATGTTGAAAAACAATTGGAGCTGAAAATTGCCAAATTTATAAAATCACGATCGCTTAAATTTAGTTGTATATCAACTTCAGTTGTAAAAAAGCACAAGAATCAGACCTAGATAACTGAAAAAAGGACATACCATGGCACTTCGTCGATAACCTTCTGGTTACTGAAAATCTGAGCAGCACGATAGCGTTTGTTTGTAGGGATAGGCTCACCTGCTGGCGTGTATGAGTCACAAATTACCTTTTATAACAAACAAAACAGCATCAACAAAGTTAGACAATTTATGCAGCACAATTTCAGCAAGAATTTGATATTTCAGAACTTTACTGCTAGTTGGCTCAAATAACACTCACCAAGATGTTGTTACCTCCACGGAATGGGTCCTTGAAAATTGCTTGGGGACTGAATAAAATAGAGTCAAAACTATTGCTTGATGAAATAAAAACAGAAAGTTGCTAACTTTTCCACTAGATCTTACTATAGAATAACTTCACTATCCTCTCCTGGTGCTTGCCCAGTACTTGATCCATCATAGTTCCACTTGGGAAGCTCAGATGGATGTTCCACAGGCTTTGAAATTGTCTGAAGACATGAATAGATAGCAACACAACGGTTATGTAAATAACTAAGCATCAGATCAAAACATATGCAATTTATTGTATTCTCTAATGTTGTAACTATTCTGTTACCCTTGACTTGCTTCGCAAATCAATTCCAGTTCCTCCAATCCTGTTTCAAAATGATGTAGCATTATAGTGATACAGCAGTCTATTTGAAACTAAAAATTCAATCCAGAAAGCCCGCAAAAAAAAAAAAAATGAATTCAAAAGATACGCCAATTACCAACTGTGACTAAATAGGAAATTGCCCAAAATTTTTAGTCCAGAAACATATTCTAGAAAAGAATTTTGTACCAAATATACTCAGCAATGATCTTGTCAGTGTATGGGGTGATGTCCAAATTTAGGAGATTCGCTGGCCTATTGATAGTACTATTTTCAGACTTCAGAGCAAACACTCTAAGTCTTTTAGTGTTTCTAGCTGTTTCTTTCCTGTTCTGCTTCAGAAATAAAGAACTCCACATCTTTGCTGTCGAGGGGCTCATAGGAGTTGATTTCTTTGGTATTCTCATCTGCCATTGTGAACAGGGTGCCAAGATTTGTGCCATTTTCACCTACCTTGCTGGAAAATTTGAACAAGCATAAATAAGAACATAACAATTTAAAACTCAGAACATAAAGTCTAAGGTTTAAATGAGACAGATGAAACAAAGGTGGGAAAGTCTATTAGCAAAATCCAAAATGATCAAGGTGCATCAACATCAACTACAAAACTGATTTAAGGAATAAACACACTGCATCCCTCCAATCAAGTTCCATTTCTTGACTATAACATAGGCACAAGATGGTACTCTTGCATTCTTAGGCCACTTTTGGTCAGCCTCTGGCAATCAGTAGGTTTTCAAAGTGATCTAAACTGTTCATAACTGCCATTTCACTAGACCATACCGTGGTTGACCTTATGCTGCGGCTTCAATAAATAAACAACATACAATAGATGGTTATTGGATTTAAATAATCCAAAAGGACATACAATTTGTTTGGCTAGAATTCAAGTTAAGCTATCCCCCACCATAACCCAACAAAAAATAATTTTTTAGCAGATTGAAGAGAGAGCAGCTTTAATTGCATAGCTTATGATAAGGTGGAAGGAATATACGGCATAAAAAGGGAAGTCGACATGTTAATTGGGTTACTATGGTTTACTAGCATGCTGCCTTAACATCCTATCGTGCTTCTTGTGGACCATGTCAGTTAGTGGCATAAAGCACATAAAGAGCATCTCTTAATTAAAAGACCAAAAGGTCCCAAACTCATTGTAGGATCCTGCTCCCCAACCAAAACTGTAGAACAATGATAATGCATAATGAGAGATTAGTAGCTAAGGTGATAAAAATTCATTTACCTTTGGTTAACAAACTACAATCAAGACTCCAACTTTACCAGAGTCAACATATAGGAAAAACAGAAAACAAAACAAAATGCATAGAGCTTCATTATGATATCTCTTCACTCTCAATTCCACCTTCAATTTATGGATCTCTATTGTACCATATGTCAGATAGTTGTTGCCTAATGCAAAGAAGGAAAGAAAAAAAAAATCCATTTGGCCATTTTCTTCATTTATTAGACCATTTGCCAAAGAAAAGAAATTTGAGGGTCAGACAGAGAAATGAACAGAGAATTTACATGGGAACCGCGTGAAAAAGGCTGGAAGAACAGTATGAATGTGGGTCTTGCAGGACTTCGCCTGTGTTTATTGAGAGAGAGAGAGAGAGGAAAAGAGGGAGAGAGAGAAGAAGAGAGTGAGGGCAGTTTCAGTAGCTGCAAAAGTCTTAACAAAGAGGCATTTACAAGTAAAAAAAAATGGTTTGTTGGCTTTTCCTGAGCAGATAGGGGTGTGCTATGAGTGGAGGAAAATAGTTTCTGGACTCTTTATTGACACCAAGAGAAGCATGGACTACAATTACATTATTATAGATAAGGTTCTCACATTCTCTCTCTAGACCATCACAGTCTCAGAGAAGTAGCAACTTTAATAAATTACATGTTCAATGCAGATTAAACTATAGTTCTATAACGTAAATTATACTTTCAAGAACTAGAAGAAACATGTGCTAACATTATATTAGACAATTCCAAAACAACAAAAAAAATTATTGAAAACAAGACTGTAAGATTTATCAATACTCTCTTTCTAATCGCCCTACACTTGAGCAATATTCAAGATTCTGATTTGTTCTTGCAGCTCTGCACCCCTCCACCAATGCTTACAACAAAATTCGACGAAATCACCGGTGATAAAATTATTAAAATTAAAAAATTATGATTTGAATTGTCAAAATTAAAAATTGATGTTATAATTACAAATTTCACGAAAGTTCGTGAATTTTATTTTATAATTAACCCAAAAATTAATGATAAAGGATTTTTTATAATTGACAATAATAAGAAAAGATTTTCATACTTGAGTTATCAATTTCTGTTATGAACTATGATATGAAAATTGATAATTAATGAGTTTTAAATTTTGATTTAATTCAATGAAAAAAAAAGGTATGGTAAAAGTAAGAACAAATGTGAATATGCAAAACCTAAAGATAAAAAATAAAAAATAAATTGCATGGGAGGAAGTTTGGTGGTGATATTGCTTGGCTTGTACATGGATGAACCTGAGCTCGCTGATGTTTGATACTGAGCCCTTTTCTGTTCTGAAATTGTCCAACCCCATGTATGGCTTTAGAATGGTGGTTGATTATCATGTCATTGTTTTTTTTTTTTTTTTTTGCACTTTAGAATGGTTGTGAATTGAATATACCCATATGAGTCAATGTTTTTCTATTCAACATGAAAATTTATGGGAGCATTTAATACAGCAAAAATGTTATTAATTATTAAATTAAGGCAAATCATCAGTCTCATTTAATATTTCATTTCATATCTCATATATTTATTTTATACCCCATATTATCTTTTTCTTTTAAATATTTTATTAGTAGTTAATATTTTTTCATAAGTGATATAACACATAAATAAATATATGAGAGAAAAAATGAAATATTGAATAAGATAAAAAATACGAATTGTTGTTAAATAAATATAAATCGTGTTGTTAAATTTTTTGGAACTAAAGGCAAGTAATCTATAATAAATTCAGTTTTATAATATAATGAAATCCAATACCTAATTCTCATAGACATATCCAAATCTATCATTGCTAATTTTGCATGCAAATATTTTCAGTTTGAATTCATTATCTTATTATATCTCTTTTTTTTTTTTTTTTTAATCTCTATTTATAAGTCATATTATTTTTTTTTCAAAATATTTTAATAATTAATAAATTTTTTTTATATAAATAATGTATTACATAAGAAAAAGATATGAAATAAAAAAAAAGATACAATAATATAGAGAATTTAGACTAAAATATTTAAGCTAACTTCTTGTCACTATTGCTTATAATAGCAAACAATGGGCAAAATTTAAATGAATTTCCCAAAGAAATTCCTTTTACTTAATTAAACTAACAAACACTTTAATACAGAGAAGAAAGACATGGTAATATGACATAACTTCCAAAGGCAGAAAACATATAAACTCAAACCATCTAATAATTAAAATCCAATTACTTTGAGTTAAGCTATCATTTTACACAAGAATAGCATCCCACCCAATTGCTTTAACAAGACTTGGTGGGTCTGATTCTCTTCATATATAGTCAATTCCAAGAAATCTTATATCAATATTTTAATTTATTGTCACCATTTCTAACAGATACCTTAATTGATTATTATTTGTCTTGGTACTTGAACATCTAAATAATGAACTATATACATGCTTTTTTTTTTTCTATACAAATGCAATTAATACCTTAATTAGAAATATTAACATAATATTATAATGGATAGAAAGAAGTTGGGCTTTGGCCCAATGAAATGAAAAAAGAAATTGTCAGTATTTTGGAATCATCTACACACGTGCAAAGCCCACACAAACTTTAATATCGAAACTTGTGTGAAGAGCAACCGATTTGATGCAAAGAAAGACAGAGACAGAGACGTGGATTGAAGAGGAAAATTTACAATGAAAAGAACAGCACCAAATGGAATTAATAATGGACAATGTCTATCTACGACGACAAAAACAAAAACTAAAACACGTTAAAATCAGCATTCATAAAGGCTGGTCCCTTCTTCTTCGGTTCCTCTTCTCCTTCTTTCTTTGTCTGATAAAATCAGCTTCAGAATAGTATCTTCTCTTCTCTGTTCTTCTGTCCCCCTGTTTTGTTCTTATTTTCTGTCTCTTTTATTACTATAATTTTAATTTTTAAACGTTGTTTATGGCCTTTATATTTTATTACCTTATTTGTTAAATTAGTAGAATTAGAACAGCTAAGAAAGAGAGAGAGACAAAACAGAGGGACGAAGGGACAAACTTGGTTGTTTTGATTTTAAAACTCTATGGAGCAGCTTGTCAACTTTATAATTAGGCCTCCCAGGTAACCAATTTTCTCACTTTTTAACTTCTCTTCCATTTTTTTTTTCTTTTGGCTTAATTTTGCACGTGGGTTTTTGGGTTCTTAGAAAAAGGGAATAGAATTTGAATCTCGGTGATCTGGTATCTGGGTTTAAATTTTCGTACCCTTTTATTAATTAAGCTTAATTTTGAATTTTTGGGCTAAACATGGAGCTTGATATTCAAATTTGATTTGATTCATATTTTTTACTTGCATCGGTCTTCTCTGTGGGCGAAGGTGTGTTAATTTTGAGTTAGTATTGGTGACTATATTCGGATTCAAATAATCTAGCTTGAATCTGTCTTAGTTGATTTGTTAAGAATTCGAAATCTGTCTATGTTGCTTTTGGTGTTACTGCGCAGTTTTAACGTTTTTATGTAAATCTCGCATGCTGGTTGGCTGGTTTTCTTCATTTAAAATTCTGTTATGGAGAACATTTTTAATGTATTTTGATAGATTTTAACGTTTTTATGCGAAATTTATAATATGTTTTCAATCTGATAAAAAATTCTCAATTATATTTACTGAGCTTAGTGTAAATTCTACATTTTCTTCCCATAGGCTGTTGAGATTTGATATTATTTGGTTTTAGTGTTTACATTTAATAGGAGTTTTTATAAGGACGGGACGTGACGGGCCTTTTCTTCTCTCACTTCTAATGACTTGGTCTTCGTTCTTTTTAATGCAATTCATGTGATATCTAAAGCATGGGCAAGTGGCAACTACTCAACCCTCTTTGAGACTTCTAAAATGAGCAGTCACTCGGAAATCTGATTCTAACTGAACTTTTGAATTCAATACGCTTATTAAAGTTTATTTGTCTCTGAATTGTGAAGTCAAACTGTCAATTTATTAGTAACCTAGCTCCATAAGTTTTGTTCTTCTAGTTTAAAGACGTCTTGCAGTTAGGTACATCTTTTACTAACAAGCAGAAATGCATCAGATACCCAATAGAAATGATGCATTACAGGCTTCAAATCTGTTAGTGAGTTTTTTCTTTTAATTGGAGAAGAAATAGTTTGTAGCTGTAGAATAATGAATGTTCTTAAAAGAGTACAGAAATTTGCATAAAATACTTCATGGAAAAAGAAACTTAATGTTGCATCCTTTCAATTGCGATGTATTGATGCACTGCAGTTCTTTAGTTGAGGATAGTGAGAATTATGTGCACTTGTATGAAATACCTGCTATCCAGGCTTTATGATGTCTGAATGAAGGAAATTATACGTTTGTTGATTCAATCTCTCTTTTATACATTTTGGACTGCAGGGCTGAGTACAACCCAAAACATGACTTATTGGATCAAGAGTTTATGCTGAAAGGGAAATGGTACCAAAGAAAGGATGTGGAGGTAAATCAACAAACCATTTGTGTTGGGTGGGAAGATAATTTCTGTATCATTTTAATTTTTTACCTTCTCAACTTCTACTTCCTCCTTTCTCGGAAAGGTGGCTGTTATGTTAGGTGCTATTGTTTACATCAACTATGTATAAAAATAGATATTGAAAGTGGATGAAACAAAGCTACCTCTTGTAAATCCACCTTTTGCCTTTTTGTTTTGTTTACTTTTTTATTTATTTATTCCAATTTCATTTGTAAGTCATGCAGGAAATTTAACCCTCTATTGCATGAATTTATGAATTCCTTGCTAGCTTTTCTGAATTTCATCAAGAATTTGAAATCTCTGGCCTGTGGCAACTGATATCATTGAAGATTAAAATTCTAATACATTTAAGATGCTGTGATATTGTAAATTTTTATTATGGACTTTGAACATAAATGCACACAGGCTAACTTTTCAACTTCATGAATTCTTTGTTAATAACCTTGTCTGCATTAATTTCTTTTTGTGTTGTAAATATTCTTCCAAGTATCCTTTGGAATGGTATTTTCTTTCTTTCATTCTCTGTTCATTTGTTACTCAAAATCTTTTCAGAAACTTGAATTCTTAAATGATTATTTATCTTGTTTGTGAAGTATTTTGAATATTCTGCAGATTAAAAATAGGCGGGGAGATATTCTTCAATGTAGTCATTATGTACCCATTGTTAGTCCTGAAGGAAAGCCTCTACCCTGCATAATATACTGTCATGGAAACAGGTAACTGGGGTTTATTGTTGATTAGAATGAATATAATTGTTTATTATGGGATTAATATATGTATATTCTACCAATGTTCTGGCCAATAATATAGTTATTATTATTATTATTATTATTATTATTATTTTTTGCTATCATGTATATGTCTTGAAAAATAAGAAAGCTTTCATTTATCTAGATGTTAACAATTGTCTTAGCCTGTTTTTAAGTTAGCATCATAATGGAGAGGGTGAAAATGGGTTCAATCCTTTGAGCTGCAGGCAGCTTTGTAAAGAAATGATAAATTAAATTGAATTGCCAACTTTTCTTTTGTTGAGTCAACTGTTACTGACTGGTAGTGTGTCTTTGCTTTTGGCAGTGGGTGCAGGGCTGATGCTAGTGAAGCTGCTATTATACTGCTGCCTTCAAATATTACAGTTTTTACTCTTGATTTCTCAGGATCTGGAATTTCTGGAGGAGAGCATGTCACTCTGGGATGGAATGAAGTAAGTGCCTGATCATCCTGTCAAATATATCGGATAAATGAAGTAGGTTGTTCATTTTTCAACCACATCATCCAAAGAGACTAATTTCAAACCTTCATACCTCTTTTTGATATATTTTATTGAATATATTATATACTGAGATTATGGTTCGTATTTTTCTTGATAGGCTTTACAAAATTTCATGTTTTACTTCTTTTCACTTCATGTTTGTGACTCACCGTTATAGATTTACCATCTCATTTTCTTCAATTCTTTCTAGAAAGATGACCTCAAGGCTGTGGTTGATTATCTTCGGCAAGATGGAAATATCTCTTTGATTGGCTGATGGGGCCGTTCAATGGGTGCTGTCAGCAGGTTGTCTTCATGCACTTGCTGTTGTTCCTTTTTGTTAGTATATCCAAAATTTTAAAT
The DNA here is from genome assembly GCA_948193065.1 of Aleurites moluccanus. NCBI lineage: Eukaryota > Viridiplantae > Streptophyta > Magnoliopsida > Malpighiales > Euphorbiaceae > Aleurites > Aleurites moluccanus. The sequence continues at coordinate 9,665 of CANXYC010349847.1, read as the reverse complement.
TCGAGATTCCTTGTTGCCTTTCTTGAACTATGGAACACCTTGCTGGAAAATTTATTTGTGCTCTATGTGACCACTGTGTATCACTTTTTCATAGCACAACTGTTAACTATGTTTTTGCCCGCTGTAGCAGTTTTTGCTTGCTTTCATGTAATTAATGATGTGGACTGTTTTTTTCCAGCCTAGTGTATGGAGCTGAGGATCCCTCAATTGCAGGAATGGTACTTGACAGCCCCTTTTCTGATTTGGTTGACTTGATGATGGAACTTGTAGATACATACAAATTTCGTTTTCCCAAATTCACTGTAAGTAAATCTGTTTGGCCACATTATAATACTTTTTTTTTTTTGGGTTCTAGCCTTCATGTATTCTATGCAATAATTTTATAACTTGACAAGCAACAAAAGAATTTGGGAGCTGTAACTAAACCAGATACTTGGACTTTCTTTTTATTATTATTATTATTATCAAAGGAGAAGCTTTCTTTCTTTATTTTTACCAAACAAAACATATGCAGATTTGACCACCAAATGAGCTCTATATGTGACCAATTTGCCTTTCCATGCAAAAACAGCTTGGAAAACATAATGAACGAAATTATCAGCAAGCTGAAGTGTATATAACAAAGTTACAGTTCATGCACAACAACCCACATATTTGTGGAAGTGACTATATGGTGGAACAAGATAGTCACTATATATCTATTACAAATTATTAATTTATCATTTTCATTACATTGTGTTATTCAAAATTTCATATCATAATGCTGTAAAGTATTTTATTAATTTGAGGTGTTTGTTTTAATGCTGTAAAAGTAAGCCTAAGGTGTACTTCTGTGGGAACTGAGATACTTCTTGGAATAGTAACTTTTGTAACTGAGATTCAGAATATGCTTGTAAAACAAACACTGGCTGCAATCATTATGAATTTTTCCAAAAGGATTTCTCATGTTTTGTTATGCGCTCTGCTTTAATGATCCTGTTTGCAATTTTCTATGGGTTAATTGGCTCAGAGAAAGTCTTGTTTTAACCCTCAAATTTTTTTGCATCTTCTTCTCTAAAAATTTTTGGGTTAGATTTTGCATTCAGATGACTATTGCCGTCTTGTTGCCCCAAACAGAAACTCAACCATTACTTTTTTTACTGTTTGCATAAATTAATAATTGAGACAATGATGAGTGCACAAATTTTCTATGAGAAACTTGAACTCCTGGCTCTTGTATAATCCTGACTTCAACTTTTTTGGTTTCTTGTTTTAGGTGAAGTTTGCAATTCAACATATGCGAAAAGCTATCCAAAAAAGGGCAAAGTTTGACATAGTGGACCTGAACACTATCAAGGTTCTGTTCTTCCTCCTTTTTTGTAGGCTGTGTATTGGGATGATGCCATTGTAGTAAAGAACTTATTAATGAATATTTTCAAAACTTACCATGATGAATTCAAACTTAATCAAGTAAAGCTATACATTATCTATTGATTCTTTTGGCCCATATCCATGCAAATTCTCTTCTGTGGTATTTTGATAATTGCGTACTCTCTCCAATATAGTTTGTCTAGATATTAAGCCTAAATTCCAATCTAATGAGGGTCTATATTAGATGATTCATAATAAGCTTTTTAGGATTCATATCTTACTTAATTTCAGTTGTAGTCACAAATTGATTTGATATGTTACCAAGTGTATTATGCAGTTATTGTTATATCCCTAACTTAATGAATTTAAGATGTCAGTTCATCAATAGCATTTGATAAAGTATTTGAGGCTTATTAGGTATCTAATTCTACTAACAAGACAGTTAGATGACTTCATTTATTTGTTAAGAAGCTTAGGAGCAGGAATGAGCTATCTTAATTGATTCTGGCTGATCTTATACAAATACTTTAGAGGTTCGAAAACAAGTAGCAAATTTGTTTGATATGTAAAAAGCAAAATATTCTTCATGTCACTGTTTGTTGGTGGTAATTTAATAATTTTTATCTGTTAATCTGGAAAATTATTACATCAATTTTTGTATTACAGGTGGCAAAATCTTGCTTTGTTCCAGCTTTATTTGGGCATGCCATAGATGATGATTTTATACAACCTTATCACTCAGATCGTATATTTGAAGCTTATGTGGTAATTTTTTTCTTTTTTCAATTGTGACCACCTAAAAGAATGTGTGCGAATTGTCCAGATATGAATCAATTGTTATTAAATCCTATTTTCTCTCTTAGAAGTTTGATCAGAGTTTCAAAATTAAATTCAGAGGGTTGCCATTCCTGCCAAATTTCAATTTCATAATATGATCTATAGTTATCTTTAAAAAAAAAAAAAAAAAAAACCTACTATTTGAGAAGTGCTTGTCAGTTATCCTATGTAATGGTTTTGAAAAGTTTGTCAATTGGCCTTTTTATGCCATTCCTTTCTTATAGTTTGACACTTTGAAAGACAGTTTGTTGGTGTTGACTGTCTGTTTTTCATACACCATTACATTTGTTTTCTGCCTCATTAATCTGCAGGGAGACAAGAATATTATCAAGTTTGAGGGAGATCACAACTCTATACGCCCGCCATTCTACTTTGATTCCATAAATATTTTTTTCCACAATGTTTTGCATCCTCCTGAGGATGAGGTGGGGGGAACATATTTCGACCGAATGCATGATTACTTTGGCAAGGTAATTGAACAACTACGCATCTGGTTGTAGGTCCCAAGTCCAGACTTTATTGAAGCACCAGCTTTCACATCCACTACCATTTGCCAATTGTTGATTGTTGTACCTTCAGGATAGTTGGAGCACTGCGCATGAAGTAGGCAATAACCTGGAAATTTCAGTTGCTTCCAAAGGCATGCTCACATACCTTGTGTCTCTTTTAACTTGATGTTAATTTCCATCTACCTTTTATTTGGCACTCTTTTATTCATTATCCTATCAATAAGTTGCAGAACCATCAACAAGCAACGGGGAAGATGCCATTGAACAAGTTCGTCCCAAAAGACCAATGAGTCGGATGGAGGTCAGTGATTTTATGCTTTTTGCTTGCAGTGATTTTATGCTTTTTGCTTGAATATGATAAAGGCACTCAGCATGAAAAAGACGTGCGGCATTTGTTTGTTTAAACTAAATGCTCAAAAACCTAAGTACCTAATGCTGTTTGACTGGTATGAAATTTGGATGCATGAATGATATTTCTCTGTTTAAACTAAATGTCTCAAAAACCAAAGTACCTAATGCTATTTGACTGGTATGAAATTTGGATGCATGAGTGATATTTCTCTTTTAACACCCCATATTTCCAACCAAGACTTACACACTACTGCCGGATGGAAACTAGAATGAGTTAGCAGAATAAAATCAAGATTTATAGGAGCCATTTTAATATTTTTTTCCTGTTGCATGGTAATAAAGTAGTTTCAGGAATTAGGTTAACTTCATGAATCTGAAAATAATTAATAGTTTGGATTTTTTTTTTTAATCATGTTGTATCTTACATCATATTGAGGAGCTATCTGGTCACTGTTTCTTCGACTCTACCCCGGTTCCTTCTGATATTCCATCTCAGGGCAATCAATCTGAAGTTCAGCTATCCTCGTACTTCCTTACCAACAAAGTTGACAGCATTCCTGATTCCCTCTATTCAAATTTGGTGTCCTTGTTTTTATAACATGAAATCATGAATTAGCTTTTTCCCCATCTACAGGTTAAATAGGGCTTGATGGATCACTAAGAACAAAAGGTATCACTGGCAGCCTAACTTTTTTTTTCTTTTTTTCCTGCAGGGTGGAGGAATTGATGGCAATCATTTGCCATCATCATCCAATATGATAAGCTTTGAATTATCTAATGGTAATCTATATGGTCCACATGTTCCAACAACAATGGATGATGATCAATATGTGGAGTATCAACTGGATGAATTGACCGGTTTTCCATGTGATGTGGAGGAGGAAGAAAGAGTATGTAATTTAACCTTTCTGCATTTTTTTAGATGTTCATGGAAGCAGTAATTGCATCATTAGAGGACTTGGAGATGCGATATCCCAATGCAGAAGAACAACAGTCCAGTATCAGTCCGATTTTCATTGAATCTTCGCAAAAACATGACCTAAATGCATCTTCCATCACAAAACATTGTGGTTCTGAGACAGTAGAGCAACATGAGCCTTCAAAGATAGATCCTACTTCCTCTCCAGCAATCTCTGGGCAAAAGTCAGCGATGGAATACCCATCACCTGATCCTAGCGTGTCATCCACAGTGCCAGCATTTGACACTCCCTCATCCATGACAGAATCAGGAAGCGCAGCCACCTCTACGCTTAGTGATAGTTCAGGAAGCATACAGAGCTCAACAGATACTGACTTGTCAAGTAACACAAAAGCCACATTGACGGTAGAACGAAACCCAGCAAGCCACATTATGGATGGTTTGATGCGTTGTTGGGATTTCAATTTGTTCCGAAATAATCGGTGAACAATCGAATGATAATTTTTTTTTTTTTTTAAATTTTGGGTTTCAACAATCTTGTAATGATTTGTTTTATAAGCAATGATTTACTAGTGTAAAATACAGAAAACGAAAGGAAGGAAAATAGGTTCACGAACGTGTTTAAAGTTGACCGCGTTTGTTTTGTTTGGCAGAAATTATTTGTACCGACTCATTTGAGGGAAAAAAAAAATGTGATTATTATTCTACCCTCAACTGACCCTTCAAGTGACATTTTCATATATTCATATCTTACGACTTGTGTGCTTGCAATTTCAATTACACTAGTTCTAGGCAAAATTTAAAATGGATTTACATCATATAAAATATATATTTTATTAAAATTTTTTATGAAGAAATACTAAAAAATGGCACCCTGTTTTGTGGAGTTAGTGTTTAGAAAACCTTCTATCTAAATTTAATGTGTACGCAAGTCATGAAAAAGATTATTCAGCTCCAATGGCTGCTTGTAGACGAGGAAAATATATTGTGATAGAAAACCAATAATTTTGAAAGAAATAAGAGCTACTTGAGTCAGCTTCTTGGGCTTCCAATTCGTCTTGTATGCAGATCATTCTGAAACCCACATTTGCTCTCCACTACTCCATCCCCACCTCTATCCCTCTTGCTCTCCACTACTCCATCCCCACCTCTATCCCTCTGAAGAAAAGGGGAAAAAACACACATAAACACGCTGAGTGATCCTTCTTTAGTACTACTAGCATAAAATTGAATTGTTGGTTTTGATGACTTAATAATCCTGTATGAAAAATTTCTAGGGGCATGTATGGATTCAATGCGGTTTTCATTAATATACTGGACCTTCATCTCCATTAAATATCACTCGACTCTCTCAAGTATTTTCTTACTTTTGGCAGCTTATGAATTCAAACTCTGAGATCATGGCCATTCTTAATTTCTTGTTGGTTACTGCATTTACAGATCAAATATTGGCTTTGAGAAAGTGAGGTAGAAAAATTGGTGCAGGGCCAGTCTTAAAAGTGATTGCTAAAATCTTCTTCACTGCCTCTCTGTATTTCATGTCTGCTTATCTGTGAAAGGTGTAAATAGATAAATGAGAATTGAACCTCTTGGAGATGCATGCAATGTGGTAATCACTGACATGAACTGAAATTTGAGTCAGCATTTGTAAAGAACAAAACGGCAACTTGAAATGCCTTTTAAGATTTCGCAATCTGTGCCAAGGTGTAAAACTAATTGCAAGTAAATAAATTGATACTGCCATTTCAGATAAACGTGAAAATCAGACGTTTCATACAAACCTCGAGAACAAAACCAAGACCTAAACCTACAAAACTAAGAACGAAACCCCAACTATATGACAGCGTTCCTTTGCCGAACCTTAGCCTTCTCAGCATCAATAATGGATTCCACAAGCTTCACCGCATTATCCAATTTACCCTCAGCATTCACAACCATATAGTCAAAATTCCTGGCATGCTTCATCTCCTCTCTGGCAGTGGCAATCCTCACAAGCAAAGCCTCTGCCGTCTCAGTCTTCCTATCAATCAGCCTCTCCACAAGTTTCAACTCACTCTCCGCAACCAAAAATATAAACACTGCAGAATTCCGCAACATCTTCCTCAATGTCTCCGCTCCCTGTATATCTACCCTCAACACAATATCATATCCTTTTCCCATATACTCTCTAATCTGGTTTTTTGGTATACCCTTATAATCACCATATACAAGTGCATACTCTAACAATTCATTTCTATCTACCATTGATAAAAACTCCTCTTTGGACACAAAAAAATAGTCCCTACCATCAACCTCGCCTGGCCGCATTGGTCTGCTTGTTGCAGTTACAACAAAATGCAAATTTTCTCGCGCTTCTCTTAATTTTCTGATAACTGCATCTTTGCCAACCCCACTTGGGCCGCTAATTACAATGATTAGAGGATTAGGCGGCGGGCAAATGGGGTCTGCGCTGAATGAGGAACCCACAGAGGACTCGAGGGCACGGAGCAATTCGGATTTAGTGGCTTTTTCAAGTTGTGGGATGGTGGATTTTGGTTTGCGAGAATCACCCATTTTGCTACAAGAGGCAAGGAATCGGTGGCGGTTACAAGTGAAATGAAAAGAATTTAACTTGTGAGATATCTGGGGAGGGAAAGGGTATTTAGAAAGTTGAGATTTTTGGAGGTGAAAGAGCGGGGACCGGGAGAGAGAGAAGCAGATTCTGCGAAACATGAGGATGTGGGTAATTGGTGAGATTATATGCAGAGTAGAAAGTGGCGCATGGAATTGGAACTGAAATTGGGATTTACGAAGATATAGTGGGAATTAGGGTTTAAGGCCTTTGAAAGTGGTAATTAGTTTTGATTATATTTTATATTATTTTTTCTCCGTTGGGGTGAGATTACAATTGCTCTGTTTTTTTTTTTAATATTGAATTTTTTAAAATTTTTATGTTTACATTTAAAATTTTTAATGATAAAAATAAAATTAATGAAAAATTTTAATCATTAATTTAAAAATATTAAAAATTTATTCTATTTTTTTTTTTTTACAAAAACTATATATAAAAAAATTCACTTATATATCTCTAAATTTTTTAAGTTTTATATATTAAAATTAATGTAATATTTTAGTAATATTTTACATTATTATCATAATTACATAATTTCTAATTAATTTTATTTTTATTATATAAATTTTTTTTTATTATAAAAAATAAAATTTAGAAATTTAATATATATAAATAAAATTTTTATAAATTCAATAATTAAAATTTAAAATTTAAAAACTTTTAAAATATATTTAAAAAAATAAAATAAACCTATTCTTAAGTCCATTTACTTAGAACTTCCAAAAACTCAAAATGCACTTTTATTGAAACGATGTTTCTGAGTTCTGATATATAAATTTTTCATATTTTGACCGTTCTTTAGCATTTTTAAGCTCTTTCGACTTCTCAATCAAATTCACCTCCACCACCAAATCCACCGAATTCTTTCCCTTTCTCCTCTTTCCTCCGCCAAAACCCAGATCCAATCTATCCCCTCCGCCTTTCTCTATCCTCTAATTTCCTGATTCGAAAACTCTAATTAGCTGCAAATCTAAATTTCTCATTTCAACCATAATTGAATCAAATACAATCACCATAATTTCCTGTTGTTGATGGGCACAATTAGAGCTAGCATCGGTAACCTCTGCAAACCCACATCTACCACCTCCTGGTCTTCTCATTTCCCTACCACTACATCTGCCTCCTTCAACGAGACTATAAATGGGTCCCACGAGTTCAAAATCGGTGGCTACTCTCTATCCAAGGGCATGGGAATTGGCAAATACATAGCATCAGATACGTTCATCGTTGGTGGGTATGCGTGTGCAATGTACTTTTACCCTGATAGCAAAAGCCCTGAAGATAACGCGACCTATGTTTCCTTATTCATAGCCCTTGCTAGCGAGGGTACCGATGTGAGGGCATTGTTTGAGCTCTCACTCATGGATCAGAGTGGGAAAGAAAATCATAAGGTTCATAGCCATTTCGGAAGAGCTCTTGAGAGTGGGCCCTACACGCTAAAATATCTCGGCAGTATGTGGTCAGTTTATGTGATTCTGAAAGCATTTTTGTTGTTGTTCTTAGTAATAGGATTTTATTTTTGTAAGCTACAAATTTGCCATCTTTACGTGTTGTGTAATATTTTTTTCATGTTTGTATATGTTAAAGTAGCTAACTTGGAAGTAATTTTTGATGGGTTTTGTTTTTCACGCTTACATATGAATTGGTATTGCTAGGCTAGCGCATAACATTTTTATTAAATTTTATAAACCCGCTATCTAAAACACATTTTTAGATGTTGAAAAAAAAAACAGTTTTAAAATGTTATTTAACTATTTCGCAATTTTTTATATTTTTTTATGGTTAAAACATGTCATTCACTTTAAATATTGTCTGTTTTGTCAAACAACAATGCTAAACAAATAAGTAAATCCATGGTCTTGACTTATCTAAAAATTATGTATAGGGTAATTGAGCTTGAAAATCACTAATTTTTGAAATTTATTTTAATGTGGTCACTAAAATTTAATTTAATGCATGTGATTTCCTTTTTTTTTTTTTTAATCAAAGGTCACCTGAGAGTCCAAAACTCATATTAGGTATTCAACTATATCATAAATTGAACTTTAGTGACCACATTTGAAAATTTTCCAAAGTTTAATATTTTTTTATTCAAAATATATTTTTTAAATTTTTTTAAGTGATTATTTAATTTTAAACTTTAGAAAGAAAATGAAGAATTGTTTTGCAATGTTAAAATTTATATAAGTTGTTTATTGATTTGAATATAAGACTATCAAATAGATGTTAAATTTTAATCATTGAGTTGTTGCCTTTGATATAAGAATATATATATATATATATATATATATATATATATATAGGAAACATTTTTGTTAACTTTTTTTAATACTTCTCATTTCCTTGTATTTTAACTATTTTTTTGGTCATTTAAGGGTTAGATTGAAAATTACATCACTTTTGGGGATAATTAAAATTAATTTTCAAAATTATAAAACAAAATGATTTAACCTAAAACTAAAATTAACAATTTGTAAAAGACAATTGACTTTAAAATGACAAGGTTGTTGTAGAATAATGGTGAGGATTCTTGTTTGTCGCTTAGTTCAACCAAATCGATAGCTGTATTATTGAAAATAACTTCAAAAATCATTAAACTTTAAGAATTTTTTTAATGTGGTCTCTAAAGTTCAATATTTGATGTAGGTGAATACTTAAAATTTTATTTTTTTCAATTAGAGATCACCTGGGAATTTCAGGTTAAAATCTCACCCAAGCTATGTGACTGAACACACTATATGGAATTTTTGCCGGAAACTCTCAGGTGACATCTAATTGCAAAAAGAAATTAAAATTTTAAGCATTCGCCTATGTTAAATTGAACTTTAGTGATAACATTAGAAAAATCCCCAAAATTTATTATTTTTGGGTTCTTTTACCCTTATTTGTACGCGATACTAAAAATAATATCTTTTACAATTACAATCATGAGTTTCCTAAAAATGTGTGTACAAATTTATGATCTAATATGTTCTCCAATGCAAAGTGCATGTAAAAATATTAATACACAAATAAATTCTCCATCTTATTTGGATATATATATATATATATATATATATATATATATATATATATATATATATATATA
>CANXYC010349762.1:0-12804 GCA_948193065.1 Aleurites moluccanus | reverse complement strand
CATACAAATAAATATTAATCTTATCTTTCTATTATCATTTCATATCTTTCTCTTGTTCCTTAATGATCAAAGAGACATCTCACATCACTGAGGAACAAGAGTACCCAAAAAGGTAGCAATAATACATCAAAATATTCTAGTATCCTCAAAAGACTAACTACGGAGCTCTAGAGTTCACTCCAATACATATTGTACCATAATACCATTAATATATATACAAAATATCTCAAAAGAATTATTACAATGGAGCTTCTTGGCGTAAATAAGTCAAGAAGCCCGATCTTCTCTATTAGCCCCCTCTCGAGCTACGCTATCACCTGAAATCCACAGAAGAGGAGTGAGCCTTCAACTTAGTAAGATGTGAACATTATACAATAAAAACTGAATATCGAATTATAGTCATGAACAAATAATTATACATATAGGCATGAAACAGGTCATGAGCTTTACTTGAAAGAAATGTGGTTTTCATAATAATTTGGCTATATCAAATCATGTCGAGTTCAAATCATGGTTCATATTTAGAATAAAGAATGCCCACAAAGAATGGCATTATCAAATCTCATCTGGTAGAACTGATCACATATCATAACATACGTATCGGTAGCCTTGCTACCTCAACGTGCACACATGCTTGGCCAGGCATGCGTCTAGAGCTCCTGGCCCCCTCTAGGTGGAACACCGATAAAAACCCTATCGGCTGGGCTCCCAAAGTGCACAATGGACCAATAAATTTACTCTTATTGGGAAGAACGTTCTATCCATGGGTCATGAGTTTTCAATCTCATAAGAAGCATATTGGTCGCAAGACCATCATCATATAACATTATTCAAATCGGATTCACAAGCAAAAAACATATGGACTTGACCCAAGAATATTGGTCAAGCCATTCACATAGTTCAAGTATATAAATATATGCAAAAGGATAATCAATATAAGAATATTTTGGTCATTTTAATGCCAAGGAACAATAATCAAATAGAATGTTCATACTTACCTTTTACACAAATTCTCCTAAATTCCTTCTTAGAATTTTGTTCAATTAATTCCTCAACCAATTTGAATTTCTCCTCCTAAGAAATTTCCCAAATATACAAAATTAGGGTTTCTCCAAACCAATAATATTACACATGATTTCCTATTAATTAATTATCTTAGAATCTCTATTCTTAATTCCCAACAACAATTTCATTTATTTCTTAAAGAAAAACTACATTAAATTTGCATTAAATTTTCGAAGTTACTGTTCATGGCAGTTTCAACCTCCAAATTTCTCTCACATTAATTACCATTAATAGCTTCAGATCACTTAGAAATAAATTCTATATATCCAGAATTAATTATCATAACCCATAAACTTAAATAAATCCAAAGAAAATAATTTAGGAAGAAAATTTATCTTATTTCCTTCAAACTGAGTTTTCTGCAAATACTGCTCAAATTTGATGATTCTGCCTTAATACTGAATAATCTAGAGTTCTATTGCATTAATTTAAGTATTAATGCCTCAAACAAGAAATGGAAATATTCTGAGAAAAGACTGAAATTAATCTAAGGAAGAAAGAAAGAAAATCGTGAAATGCTACTGGGGTTCACTGGATTTAAATAAACGCTGCCCCAGAAACACGCCATTCTGCCTCGGCAAGGCTCCCTCGCCTAAGCCAGCTCGCCAAACCCACTTCGCATTCCCAGCTTGCATTTCCAGCTCGCCAAACTTGATCCGGCATTGTCTCCTCGCTATGCTGCCTCGCCAGACTCTCCTCGCAACTGTTCCTCGCACATGCCACCTCAACAATGCTTCCTCGCCTCTTCGCCTCTTCGCAAACTGCCACTTCGCACATTCTCTCTTCGCACAATGCCTCTTCGCATAATGCCTCTTCGCCAAATTCTCTTCGCCTTAACTCTTCGCCTAAGCTCTTCGCCAAATCCTCTTCGCCAATTTCCACTTCGGCAAACTCACTTCACCACAACAAAATTCTTCTAAGTTAAATTCCTGCCTGAACACCCCACACTTAGCCAGCTCGCAAATGAACTACAAATATCCAAACTCACTAATTCTTTTTGTCACTTACATTCAACATGTAGGAGTATAATCTATCAAAATTTCAAATCAAAATAACCAACACACAGATCATGGTGATTCTCCAAAGGTCACCCAGACTTGCTGCCTTAGAATTTCTCCAAACAGGTTTGCTAAAACCCACTCAACACTGAGACACACTTATCCAAAAATTCTGAAATTTTACATTCATCTTCACAACACACAAAGGAACATTTTTCATGTTCACACCTTCAGCTAATTCTGCCTCAGTCATTCCTAGTAATTCCAAATAGACACTGCATCCCTGCAGAAACTCTCAACCAGACCAGCCTTACTCAAATAAACACAACTCATCACATACACAGAATTTTGCCAAAATATTTTACAGAATTATAACTAAGACATAAATTAACAACTTTCATGTTTTACACTTTATCAAATTATGTCTTTAAGAACATGAAATGATCATCATAAAATCTTGCATCAATCCAAACAGAAATTTCTTGAAATTCTCAACATTCTCATTAAAATTCTTAATAGGTTCTCCAAACATACAAAATCAATAAAATACTACAAAATAACAGATATTATAGTTCAAAGATAGATAATCAATAATAGTGGCATATGGTTGAACATTTGGTATACATAACATTTAGAGTTTCATGGTGCAAAATCAATCGAACTAAATGTCACAATTCAGGTTCTGAAGGTGAGCAATACAATAAACATATTAATTTTAATAACAATTCAATGGTAATAGATTGAGATAAGCTTGGTTAATAATTCAATAATTTAAGTTATGGATATGCATAATGATGTATACATAACTCACCTTAGCTTTTGACCTTTATATTTCCCATTTTATTTTTCCTTGATCCAATGCCTTAGAACTCATAGTTTCCATCATGTCTTTTATTAATTCATGATGTTATATATCTAATTAAATTCAATTTAGATACCAATTAACATGAAATTACATTAATTGTACTTATATTTAAGAAATTCCTAAAATCTCCAATTTTTAGGGTTTACCTATATGAAAATCCTTGTTGGTAGCCTGTATTTTGTTTCCCATATATCTCTCTACACTTATCCAATTGCTTCGATTATTTTTTCTACTTAAACTAGACATATAATACTACTATCTATTCAAATTTCAGGTCAATCTGATTACTACATCATTCTTAATAATTCGTCATAATTATACTTACTGTCCTGCAGTTCATATTTGGGAAAACTCTATTACTATGCCTATAACTCAAACCATGTTCATCCAAATATAAAACCATTTTTCAGTCTCTTAGTTAAGATATAAATGAACATTTTTTATGTTTAACACTTTTCATTATTCAGACTCGAAGGTTCTTATATCAATAGAAAACAATAACCCTTTCCTGTTTGTTTGTCAATCTGAATAGGTAATACTTATAGCTTAATATCTCTCAAAATAAAATTCTAATGCTAAAACCCTTTTACAAGCCTCTAGATAAGACATAAATGAATACTTTTTATGCTGACTACTTTGCTTAATTCAATCTCTAACATTTTTTAAAATAAAAATACAGTAGCCTTTTTAAGAAACCCTACATCCGAGTCAGTATCTGTTTTCACTTAATGTCTCCTTCTTCACTTCAAATTTCCTAAAATCCTTTTATATACATCTAATACCTACAACTTTCATGTTTTTCACTTTCCTAAATTCATTCATTAAGTCTACAGAATTCTAGCTAAAAGTTTTTGTTTCAAAATAAATTTCAGGATTCTTTTAAACCCTAGTTCATCTTTTACTTCTTTAGATCAATTAATTCAATTCATTACCCAATCAAGCTATAACACTTATAAATTAAATCAAAGAATTAAATTTAGGAACTTTACCTTATATTTAGATGATCCTTTCCTTCTCTTTTCCCTCCAACATAGCTTGACAGAAATTTCCATCAACCTTTCCTTCATTTATCTTCTTTCTTCCATCTAATTTTCCTATCTTGTTTTTAGTTTCTATGAAAAGGAGTTGAAAAAAATTCTTTGGAAGCCTTGCAAGAGTGGTTCAGTTTTCCCCCAAATGAACAAGCCTATCTCTTTCTTTTATATACACCAAAGCTCATAAGAAGAATTAGAGAAAAATTTAGAAAATTCTAGAATTTTAGCCATTTGTCAAATTTTCATAAATTAGTGAAAAAATCTCCATTAAAAATCTATACTCCCTGTTAGGCATTAAAATTGAGTGTTTTTATTAGTATTTTATGTATCATTTTGTAGCTAAATAATTGAGTTTTTGTATAAGTTAAGTTAATTTTAATATAGTTTTGAATTTCAATTTGAAATAAGGATTTAGCAATATTTTGGTAGATTTGATAGGATTTAAATTTGATTTTGTACAATATTTTTAATTTAAATTTGATTAGATTTATGGTTTTATTTTTGAATAATGATTTTTATTTGATTTGATTTTGTTTTGAAGATTTGAAAATTGAAATTTTAGATTTTCAGTTGAAAAAATTTGTCAGAAGATGAAATACCGAGCACCCGGTATTTGGAACGAACATCCGGTATTTGAAAAAGAAGAACAGGTATTTGAAGTATAAATACAACCTAAGAAACAGTAGCGAATACCGGATACCCAGTATTTTGCCACTGTACCCGATATTTCGTTGTCTACCTGGTATTTCGCCAAATACGTGAAATACTTGTACCCGGTATTTTGAGCCTTGTACCCAATATTTCATGTACTTACTCGGTATTTTGCTCTGCCCTCAGAAATGAAGTCTATAAAAAGGCAACTAAGGCTTGGAAAAGATATATATCACTCTTAAGAGCTAAGGAGACTTAAAGGAGGCTAGAGAAAATGATTTTTGGAACTTCAAAACCTTCAATCAATCAAAAATATCATCAAATAGAGTTTTTACTTTCTCTACTTATTTATTTCTTTGTTAATTTTAGTATGAACATGTTTAATTTATTGATTAGTTTACTTTTTCTTTATTTTACCATGTTGAACTAAAATCCTTTTTCTAAGATTTAGATGAAGTTAATTGAATAATAAAGGTTGATGACAATGATTTATGATTTCAATTATTCTTAATACATAGTTTGATTTGTTAATTTTGATTTATAAGTGTTTTATAATTGGCCACTATAATCACAATCTAAGTTAGCTATTTATAAGCGAGAGCTGCGATAGCTGCTAGTTAATGGAATTAATAAGCTAAGGCGTGTATCTCTAAGAGATTAGGGTATACTTTAGTGGATTTTATGAAATTGCTAAGGATCTTAATGAATTAACATTGATTTAATGATCACGAGAGTAGACACTTGCATTAATGTTAATGTTTGGATTTTTGCTCGAGAGAGACTAATTCATAATTTAGAGTAATCAATCCATCAAACATTATAGTTTTGAAATCATCAGATCAACCGTATAAATTCAATTAATGGAATCTAAATTCTAGATAGTTTTCTTTGATATTTTTAAATTCCAAGTTAAGTTTTCTTATTTATTTAATTTCGTTTTAAAAAAATATTCATCCAAATAAAATTAATTTCTATCTAATTAATAAAGATAATATCAATTTCGATAATTGACAATATCTCTTTGTGGGACGATACTCTACTCATTCTATTATTTGTTAAAGCGATTCGTGCACTTATGAAAAGCCCGAGCACTCCCTTATCACTATGGCCAACCAACTTTGGGGAAACATACATGAATTCTCTAGAAAATTTGTTGTAAATAGATATTTTCTTAGTGGATCCCACATTTTTGATATTTAGACTTTGACTCAAAAATTTTCATATTTATATTTGTAAGCACAATTCTTTTAAATTCTTTTGAATTGATTTCTTAAATTCCTTCCATTAAAATTTTATAGAACCTTACATTTCTTATTATACCTTATGTCAATTGAATTAATTAACTTAAATAGCTAAATAATTTTTATTTCAAACTTATTTCGGTAAAACTCCAAAATTAAAAATTTACATCTACTTATTTTCTCTTCTCTTCCATATCCATCTTCAATCACTATTAATATCATATCACTTCAATTTATTTCTACTTGGCCCATAATCTATCTACTCTAAGTTGTGTAAAAAGAAAATTGAACAAATGATCTGTCGAAAACTAATTAAAAATCAATAACTGACAAATGCTCAAGAACAAAATTTTCTCTTTACTTCCTTTTTCTTCACTATCCATTTGCCTATTTATCTTCATATTATTTCTCAAATTTATTTTTTCTTGATAGTTTAAGATCCTAATTTAAAGTATTCTTAATCAATTCTGGTAAATGATTTTTTAAAAATATTATAAAAAAAATAATTATCGATAATACTGTTTATTATCGTTCTTATAATTCTTTGAAAAAGATTTTCCTTAAATTTCTTTCTTATACTTTCCTTAAACCAATTTGACCTCTTCAATTAACTTAATATCTATAGTTATGGTCTACTTGAATCCATATATTCTTCTAAGATATTACAAAAGAAAAATGCAATAGTCTTTTGAAATCAAGGAGGATTCAGGGACAAGGTTTTGAGTCTATTTTGAAAATATTTATTTGGCTAATAGATATAAAAATAGCTTAATGAAAATAACTTCATGACCAACTAATAAATATAACCATATATTAAAAAGTGTTGCATAAATTAAAAGTAATTAAACAAAAAGGAAGAGTTAGTTGTTTGTCTATAAGAGATTTCTAAAAAAATCACACATTCCCCAAAACTAGAAGGCGATATGAGGATAAAGTTATTTATTTTAATTTGGATTTGCCACTTGGATCAAATGTGTCTACAAGCTATGCTTGCGTATCTCTTCGAATGGGAATCAAACCAATGCAATTCTTTTTTATTTTTGAAATGAAAGTTCTGTTTTATCTTGATTTTATCATGTTTTGATATTTCTTTTAAGAAGAAGATGGAGATGAGAAATATTTTAATTAAAAGAAAGAGTTAGTTGTTTTACCTTGTTTCTTTTTGAAATTGAAGAAGAATGAACTATTTTGCTTGATCGAAACTCCACTTTCACAATGTAAAGGTTTTTGAATTAAGTCTCAAGATATTTAAATTAAATCTCAAATTGATTCAAAGAAAACCAATTAGGTCGCCTCGCAAATGAAACTAGGAAGCAAATAAATAAAATAAACAAAAGTAATTTAAAAACATAATTCGCAATCTAATAGGACTAAATTAGGCGGACTAAAGTCAAGAGGAATTAGCCTATAAATCTTGTAGGGAGAAATAAGAGAGAAGATTAGAAGATTGAGAGGACAACTGTCAACTAACAACCATGGGGTCAATTAGAATGAAGGATGAGAGGCTCTATTTATAGGTCAAGAAATGGAGGAATGAGCTACAAACTTTTAATGTGGGATCGAAGCTCAAAAAAGAGAAAAAACAGAGACTAACATTAGGCTTCTACAGGTTACCTTTATGGCTCCGCATGTGGCCTTGCAATAACCACAAGGGAGCCAGCGGCTCTACAAGGCTGTCCTGTGGAAGCCACGGGTTGTATCATTCATTTTTGCGATTTTTGGTTTGTTTTAGCCCACTTTGGTTCCTTAGGATTTTGTTTTCGCTTATTTTTATTTCAAATATCCAGGGGATTTTTTTCAAAGTACTTAGAAGTTTGATTGCTCTATAGAAAACTTGAATCTTGCTCCAAGACTTGCACAAGTCTAATTATATGTCGGGGTACTAAAATCATGTGTTGACAGCTGTCCTCATCATGTTTTTTTTTTTTTTTTTTAAAAAGTAATCATAATGATAGTAAATACAAGCTACCACAAATATAATTGGGCAGCTAGATCCTAAGGCTATCCTAGGAAGAACTGATAATATCCTACGGTTGTACTAAGAAAGGTTTGAAAAACCACTTGGATCAAGTGTGCTTGCATATCCCTACCTACGTAACCTATTGAATGAAATTAAAACCCATGCAATTCTTTCTATTTTTGAAATGGAAGTTTTGTTTTATCTTGATTTTATCATTTTTTGATATTTCTTTTAAGAAGAAGATGGAGATGAGTAATGCTTTAATTAAAAGGAAGAGTTAGATATTTTGCCTTATTTTCTTTTAAAGTTGAAGGAGGATAAAGTATTCTATTGGATTGAAGCTTCACTTCCACAATGCAAAGATTTTTTTTTAATTAAGTCCCAAAATATTTAAATTAAATTCCAAATTGATTTAAAAAAAAACAATTTAGTTGCCTCGCAAAGAAAACTAGAAAGCAAATAAATAAATAAAAACAATTTAAATACCTAATTTGCATTACAAGAAAACTAAATTAGGCAGACAAGAAAATAAGAGAGACTCAGGAGGAATTAACCCTAAAAATCTTGTAAGGAGAAAATAAAAGAAAAGATTAGAAGGTTTAGAGACAACTATCAACTAACAACCATGGAGTTAATTAGAATGTTTATAGGCCAAGAAGTGGAAGAAAGAGCTACAAACTTTCAATATGGGATTGAAGCACAAAAAGGAAGAAATACACGGACCAGCGTTGGGCTTCCACAAGCTGCCTTTGCGGTTCTGCAGGTGGCCTTGTTGTAACCATAAAAGAGCCTGCGATTTTACAAGGCTAATCTGTGGAAGCCACGGGGTGTTTCATCCATTTTTGAGATTTTTGGTATATTTTAGCCCGTTTTGGTTCATCAGGATTCCATTTTCGACCATTCTTGATTCCAAAGATCCCGAGTTATTTTTCAAAGTCCATAAAAGTTCGATTGCTTTATGAAAAATTTGAATCTTGTTTCAAAATCTGCATAAGTCTAATTATATACTGAGATGCTAAAATCACATGTTCACATAAAGTTTCCCAATTATTCTTGTTAGAGTTTCTTTAACCTTTATTTTCTATTTCAATGACCTTGTTTGGGATTAATTTGATTTCAGCTCAATTATTACTTTGTTTTATTCTCTAGCTAAATTCTTATCTAAGATTTTAGATGTAACTTTTTAATTTTCTTATGATTATCTATAATTGATTGATTGAAAATTGTTTGTGAGAATTAATCTATTATCTTATGACTTAATTCTTGTGAAACACTTTTCACTATTTGCATATTTAAAGTAATATGTGAAGTAGCGAGAGTATAAATATAATACTAGTTCATTAAAGTATTAGACATTATTAAAAAGATTTCTATAATATTAAATGGGTTTGTATTAATTACTTATAATCACGAGAATAGATATAAGACTATCATAAATATATGTATTGTGTTTTGAGATAGAATATCATATAATTTAGAGAAATCTAATAATTAATTTAAATAAGATAAAATTCAATCAACTAAATTTGAGATAATTAATGAAATCTAAACCCTAAACTTTTTATATTATTGCTTTAAATTCAATTCAATTAATTTTAATTCTAACTTAGTTTAATTTTTTTTAATTTAAACTTTTTTTTTTCATTTTCAACTTTTTTTTTTAAATTAATTCCATCCTCTACAACTTTTTTGTTTTTGCATTTTCAGCATTTTTTTTGAATTTATTGAAATATTGTTGCATTTCGTTGATATTTTATTTGATTTTATTTTTGAAATTTAACTAATATAAATATATTTCTTAAATATCATCAATATTTCTAGATGTATCGATAATTCACTGAGATAATATTAAAAAAAATGACTAGTTTTAAATATCACATCTTATAAAAATACGATGCATTGAAGAATATTATGAAATTTTAGTCCATGCTGTTAAAATCATAATTGAAAAATATGAAGGTCTTTCAAAGGAAAATATGTACAGTGTGTATGGAAAAAAATGTTAAAAATATCTTCTGGTATTATTATGGATTGATAAATTATCACAGAATAATCCTGGCTCATTATGCTAGGTAAGAGAGGCCCTCCTTTGTAAAATAAGGGGTCGTTCTACAATGTTCTGAATCACCGACGTTTCATGGCTAATTTTATAGTATTCCTAGAGTACTATATATGTAACACCCAATATTTAGAATATTTAGAGCAGATATGCATTTACTTATAATTATTTGATAAATGTTAGCATATGTATGTATATATATGTCACATCTCAATTTCAGGTAATGTGACGGTTCTAAGGTATGAGGAAGACATAAGGTCACCTAAACTCGTAAAATCCTATTTTGTATTTCTATAGAAAATTCGCCATAACTTCCCTACTTCTACAATCTATCTCAGGAGTCAAGTCCCTCTCTTCATATTCAATAATAATACAACCTGCACAAATCAATACTTCTATTCTCTTATTCATCTCATACTACATGCATATCACATTTAATACATTTTCCCCAATTCAATATTTTGCATCTCAATTACACAACTTCATCATTTTTTTTATATTATCTTACTAAATCCTTCATTATAAAACCATGGAACTACTAAAGAAAAATTCATAATTACAAAATAAAAAATCTTTACATAGATACAGAAAATTTTACTCTAGAGGACGAGGGAAGAAGTGGAATCACCTATATCTATCTTGCTCTTGAAAAATATAAATCCACGAGAGTCAAATACGAATATTTTAGTGAGTAACAATATATTACCACACTTGTGACTAGGTATTCAATACTGTTTACAAGAAAGATAATGGTTCAATATACATATATACAATAATGAATATCAAATATTAATAATATATACAATAATGAATATCAAATATTAATAAGAGGAATCATAACCATTGTAAAAAATATAGTCAAACGAAATTTAAACGTATACTAATGAATTGGTTATCAACGATTAGTTATAACAAATGTTATATAATTTAATAATAATGAGAATACCAATATATTTCATTATGTTGACAGATAATCAATATATCAAAAAACTCAGCAGAGGCTACATCTTAGTAGCATGCCTACATGGTAGTCATACGGTTGATCAGACCGCATAGCTAGAGCCTTACCCCCTCTAGCTAGGGTCAACCAAAAAGTACAATGTACACAAAGTCTCGATATATTATCATAGCCCCATTGAGAGGGATATCTGTCATGTACATACTATACATTAATAGGGTTCATTACATAATGACCTAAGGTCCATTATATATTTATCAATAACATTAATAATGCTCAAATCAATTATGTAACAATAATTAAGTAATTATATAAAAGATATCAATTAGGTTTTCGATAAAAGATAATAAGTAAAGTCATTCCAATGGCAATAATCCGAATTAATTAATACCAATGAAGCATTCAGAAGCAAAGTGAAATTACACATCTGCTTTACTAGAATATGTTAACAATTCGATATAGATATATATATCCACATGTAGCTATTCAAGAAATATGAGATTCAATAGATTATTAAATTATATGCAACGATAATTCCGATGAAAACATGCTTGAATGAAAACAAAATTCAAGCAAGAGGAACAATGTACATTGGTCAATATTTATTAATTTACAAGGTGATTTTAATAATTAGAATCGGAAACAATTACAAATGAAATAATATATAGTTACTCACCTTACAAATCAAAATACCCAAACTAAACTCCCTTCTTAAGCTTCTTTTTCTTTGCCTCTTGAAGCTATAATACAATTTAAACAAAATTTAGGTTTAATCCAATGTTGAATTACACAAATTCTAAAATAACTTTGAAAAACCCCTTAATTATCAAAATCTCAGGTTTGACAATCCTGGTTCGTTCCCTAATATCTCCCACTACACTTATCCAATTATTTCAATTCTTTTTCCCAATTAAAATAGACATCTCAGGTTCTAACATATCTGAAATTGAGGCCATTTCGATCACTATACAATTTATGGTGAATTTCTAAACCAGGGCCTGCAACTTTGCAACCAGCCTACAATTTTCACCTAAATAATCTTCACTATTTCACTTATAACTCGGTATGTAAGTGTCCAATTCCCATTATCTTTTCACAGGTTTTTAGCTAAGACATAAGGAACATTTTCATGTTCTAAGTTTCCCCTAAATCAGATCTTAATATCCTATAAAATGCAAAATTCAGTAGGATATCTCAGTAGAACCCTAATCCGATCCATTCTTGATCAGGGCTTTGTATCTCACAACACAACACGAATTTGGTAAAACTTACTTCTACACATATAATATGGACACATGCAGCTACAACTTTTATATTTTATGATTTTGCAATTTCTGAATTCAAGGCTACAAGTTTTTAGCTAAAACATAGAAGAACATTTTTCATGTTCTGAGTTTCCCTTGAATCAGATCGTAAGGTCCTATAAAATACAAAATTAAGTAGGGTATCTCAGTAGAACCCTAATCCAATCCAGTCCTGATCAGGGTTTTGTATCTTACAACACAGCACGAATTTAACAAAACTTACTTCTACACATATAATTTGGACACATGCAGCTACAACTTTTATGTTTTATGATTTTTCAATTTCTGACTTTAAAGTTACGAAATTAATGGCTCAATATTCTGCTCAGAACCAAGAATTTAAAAAATCCCGAAATTTCAAAATTTCTCCCCAACATACAACTTCACACAACAAGTCTCAATTCCATTTCTAACCACTAATTACTTATATATAACCTCATATAAGGTTTCTTACACTATCAATTTAATTTATGTTACACTAATTCAAAAATGAAAATTTTTACCTAAACCAAACCCTTACTCAATCTTTCCATCTAACATGTTTCTTCCAATTTTAACTCCATAGAAACACTACCCAACCTCCGTTCTTTCATTTACAACAAAAAAAATCAAACTTTAGAGCAAGGTGAAGAAATTACCTCTTGAGATCCTTAGCTCCAAAAGCTTGAT
>CANXYC010349626.1:0-35809 GCA_948193065.1 Aleurites moluccanus | reverse complement strand
GTTCCATGGTACTGTATATAGATTTTGGCATGTAGATAATAATAGCTTTGCATATATATATATATATGTTGATTATAATTGATGTTTGAATAATTTTTTATCTGATTGAGATGTTATATATATTGATTTTGGAGATTGTTGATGGAGATCCAGGAGGGATCAGTTATTGGGATATTTGTGAATTTTATAGAAATGTTTTCCTTGTTTTTGATTTTGGGCATAGTTCGATTTTAGGGGAAATGCTGTCGAATTTTCTTCAGCATTTATATATTTATTTAAGTTTTAATTTGTGTGATGCATGCCATATAGATAGTCTATTGGGTTCTACGTGGTACTGGTCGCTTATGCATCACCCGTACCCTAGGGCCGTCACGACTTCCGAGATAGGTCGTGACAACCTTCCAGATAAGAACAACGGACAACAACAGATAGAAACACGCCAAGGCTATCGAAAAGCAAGGAAAAAAGATAAGAAATCATTTTCGTCACTAGATTTCATCTTTTTTCCTCTCCAAGTGATATTTTCTTCTTCTTTAGCTCTCTTTCGATTTAAAAGAGTTGCTATTAGGGGCGTATTAAGCCTCTCAGTTGAATATTTCCTTGAAACAAGGTCCCTCCGCTGATTCTCTTTCTTAAGAGCTAAGAACGCATCCCGACTCATCACCTAGAGGAGTCATCCGATCCAAGGTGGAACTCCGCTCCGGAAGAGCACTCCGTCCACCAGCATCCCTAGAAGCTAGGGCAAAGGTATGTTTTCTAACTCATCTTCTTTATTTTGTAGAGCATTAAAATAAAGAACCAAAACATGATAAATTGGGCATAAAATCAACCCTCCTTCGCGAGAAGGAAGAACTACGTGGGTTTTGATTCCCATTCGACGGGATACGCAGGCAAGCTGTATGAAAGCTTCAAATCCAAAAAATGACAAAAACCATCTCTTTTCTTTTGATTATTTGCTTAACTTTATTTGTTAAATATATTATTTGGGGAATGTGTGATCAACCTAGAACCCATAAACGCTAGAGTTGATATCCCCTATTTTTGAGGTTTTAAGATGTAATAATTTTACTTTTATCGCTCTCTTTAATTATTTTATTCTAGTTCAATTGTTCATGCATTTATTTATTCGCTCATGCATCTTATATGTCATTCTTTAATCGTTCATAAAAATCATTTTAAATCAAGGTTAAAATTGAAAGCCAAGTTCAACCGAAAACCTAGTCCCCGAACCCTCTTTGGTTTCGAGGACTGGTGCGCTTTTTCCTTTGGGATAAAATTAGAGTCAAAATGGGTTTTTACCTTAAATCTTGCCTACAAAAATAACTTAAGGTGGCGACTTCAAAAATCAAAATCATTTTCAAATAAAAGGCGCTAAGCTCGTCTCCTCCATGAGAAATTGCCCCATAATGAGCACTCCGATGCCCACAACGCCTCTCTTTTCCTTTCGAAGAGGGCGGGGCCCGAATGGGCGGTGCTCGGGCGAGGCCTCACAGGTGTGACAGTAGATAACGCAACTGAGTTTTGCTTTTTAGAAAATCATAATACTAGCATATTTTACAAAAATTGACAAGTATCACTTGTGCTTTTTCTATCAATCTTATATACACCAAAATCCGCATCAAAATAGCCATAAAGATCAAATGAATATCTTTTATGATACCACAAACCTAAGTTTGGCATGTCTAATAGGTATCTCATTATTATTTTAACACTAACTAGATGAAATTCTTTAGGATTTGATTGAAAACGTGCACACATGCAAACATTAAATAATATGTCAGTTCTAGATGCAGTTAGATACAATAATGATCCAATTATACTTCTATAAAATTTAGAATCAACACTTTTACCTTTATCATCCATCTTAAGTTTAAGAAATATACTCATAGGAGTAGGTTGAGGTTTTGTATTTTCCATTCCAAATCTTCTTAATAAGTATTTTGCATACTTAGATTAGTCGATCAAGGTTCCATGCTCTTGTTGTTTAATTTGAAACCCCAAAAAGAAATTGAGTTCTCCCATCATGCTCATCTCAAATTCACCTTGCATAGTCTTAGAAAAATTCTTTCAAAGTAAATCATTAGTAGCACTGAATATAATATCATCAACATATATTTGCACATCTAAAATGTCTTCCTTATCATGTTTTATAAAAAGTGTGGTGTCAACTTTTTCTTTTGAAAAATAATTTTCAAGAAGAAGTTACTTAACCTCTCATACCAAGATCTTAGAGCTTGTTTCAAACCATATAAAGCTTTTGTAGGTTTAAACATATGGTTTGGATATTTTTCGTTAACCAGGAGCTTGTTCAACATAGACTTCTTCTTGTATAAAACCATTTAGAAAAGCACTTTTGCCATCCATTTGATAAAGTTTAAAATTTTTAAAGTATGCATAAGCAAGTAACATTCAAATTACTTCAAGTTTAGCTACGGGAGCATAGGTTTTATTATAATCAATACCTTCTTCTTGAGAATACCCTTGAGCAACTAGCCTTGCCTTATTTCTCACTATAATTCCGGATTCATCCAACTTATTCCAAAATACCCATTTTGTATCAATTATTGGATAATCTTATGGTCTAGGAATCAATGTCCATACCTGACTTCTTTCAAATTGATTGAGCTCTTCTTGCATAGCCATGATCCAATGATCATCATTAAGAATATCTTTCACATTCTTTGGCTCAACTTGTGAGAGGAAGGCAACATATTCACAAGTATTATGGACTTTTTCTTATTCTAACTCTAAGGTTAGAATCACTAATGATTGGAGTGTCTTTCACCTTATTCCTTACTCTAGGATGATTTGGGTCTTGATATAGATGAGTAGGTAGTGTAAATTCTTCTTCTTCTTGGTCTTCTTGGCCAAAATCCATTATGTTTACTTCTTATTCCTTTAAGGGTAGATCATCCATCATATCTTCAATATCTTTCTTATGATCATTCCTAGCAACATTCTTAGAAAAAATATTATTATAAAAAATAAAGTGAATGAATTCTTCAACTAAGAGTATTCTTTTGTTGAAGACCTTTTAAGCTTTGGCATTTAAAGAAGAACCAATAAAGATAGCTTTATCACATTTCGCATCAAACTTACCAAGTTTATCCTTACCATTATTTAAAACATAGCATTTGCAACCAGAAGGATGAAAATAGACAATGTTAGGCTTTCTTCCTTTCCATAGCTTAGATGGAGTCTTTTTGAGAATAGGTCTAATCATAGCTCTATTTAAAATGTAGTAAGATGTATTGATGGATTCGGCTAAAAAATATTTAGGAAAATTATTTTCACAAAACATCATTCTTTCCATTTCAATAAGATACTTATTTTTCCTTTAAACAACACTATTATGTTGAGGAGTCCTAAGTGTTGAAAAATTGTGAGACATGCCATCCTCTTTGAAACACATTTCAAAATATGAATTTTCAAATTCTTTTACACGATCACTCCTAATGCATGAAATAACATATCCTTTTTGATTTTGTAAAAATTTTATGAGTGGAATAAATGAATCAAATGCAGAGCATTTATGTGCAAGAAATAATACCTATGTAAACCAAGAATAGTCTTCAACCACAACAAGACAATAATGCTTATCACCAAGGCTTGCATTACTTGTTGGACCAAATAAATCAATATGTTAAAGTTGAAGTGGTTTAGAAGTTGAAATAACATTTTTGGATTTAAAAGAACTTCTAGAGTGTTTACCCTTAGCACATGCATTTCAAATATTTTCATTTTTGAAAACTAGTTTAAGCAAACCCTTTACCAAATCTCCTTTTTAAATTTTAGAGATAACATATATGCTAGTATGTCCAAGCTTTCTATTCCATAAGGATGGATCATCATCTCTAGATGTAAAAAAAAATAAAGATTTTCATTTGATGCATTATTTAGGTCCACAACATAGATATTTCCTTAGCGATGGCCTAAGAAAGAAATCTTATTGGTTTTGATGTCTGTTACCTCACTTGCAAATGATTCAAAAATAACTTTATAACCAATATCACACAATTGAGTAATGCTAAGCAAATTATGCTTACGTTTATCAACAAATAGAACTTTTGAGATAAATACATCACTGTTGCCAATAGAGCCAATTCCAATCACTTTGCCTTTATAATTACCACCAAAGCTCACATTTCAACTTTTTTCTTTAAGCTCTACAAATTTTGATTTGTCACTAGTTATGTGCTTTGAGCAACCGCTATCCATGATCCAATTGTTCTTTTTATTCTTTTGTACCTATAAAAAATAGAACAATTCATCTTCTTTGGTAACCAAGTTACTTTGGATCTATACATGTTAACATATTTGAGAATTCTCACACTTTCATCATTTGGCATTGATTCCTTTAGAATCCGCAATCTTTTGATATTATAAGGTCTCTTGTATTTAATAGGACATCTATGCAATGTATGACCAAAATATTTGCAATTATTACATTTCATTATCCTTTTAGGATTCATCACTTTCTTATCAAAGAAAGAGTTAACTTTCTTCTCTTTTAAGTTTATGTGATACCCTAAACTAGTTTTGTCAAAAACCACTTTTTGTGAAGCAATGATATCAAGAGTTTTATTTCCTTAAGTGAATTTACTAAGAAGTTCATTGGAACATTTAAGTTCACTCTTGATCTTTTCATTTTCACATAAGAGGTTTGAAAAATCATTTTTCAAGTTTGAAATTTGAGTTGAGAGTAACTTCTTTTCAATAGCAACATCTTGATTTTCTTTTGATAAACTCTCTTTAAGCTCAATTTTCAACTTGCTCAAAGTTTTCTTTAAAATTTTATTTTCTTTTGAAACATTCAAGAAATTTTCCATTAGCTCATAGAATTCACATTCTAATTTAAAGAAAGTACAAGATTTAAAACTTACCTCAAGTGCTTCTTCATCTAGCGTCTCTTCATTTTCTAATGTCATGAGACATAGGTTGACTTTCTCTTCTTCTTCTTCTTCAAAAGATTCATCATCACTTGAAGTATAACTTCTACTCCAAGCTACATAAGCTTTGTTCTTCTTCTTGAATCTCCCTTCTTTCTTCTCAATTTTTTTCTTCTATTTAGCATTTGGACAATCTACTTTCATATTATGGTGTCTTTTTCGGTGACAGTCTGGATTCGAACTTAAGGTATATCGATGAGGATTAACCAAACCGAGGAAATAAGTTGCCACTCGATTAAAGGTATAACAGAGACCACAAATGCAGTGTATTTCCTTCCTCTAGGAAATGAGTGATGATTTTATCCTTGGCTAAGTATCATGTCGCCTTATCTAGAGATCTAGGTAAGGAAATAGGGTATAGATTGGGGAAGGTGTTAGGCACCCCAGCCAGCTTTACTATTGGCTAGCCTCCCTATTTAGCTAGAAGTTATAGGTGAGCTAAACTTAGGTATAACATTGAAAAAACAATCTATAAGTCAAAAAATTAAGTTCTATCATGGCACGTGCTCAACCATACTATAAACCAGACCAAACATAATTTTCAGGAAAGATTGGATGAGTCATAAACGGTCTCATTTAAAACCCAATCTCCTTGGACATAATTATATGAGGTCTAGTAAATTATGCAACCTCACAAGTCCATCCTATAGATTTTATAAAATGTTCATTGCAAAGTAGGAGTCCTCACTAGCCCTAAAGAAATGGAAGGAGAAATGAACAATCTAGTCCTAAAAAGATATTTACATAATCATATAAACATTCATTTATTCAACATCTCAAAATAAAGAAGTAACAAAAAGAAAATTGCATTGCTCAATTTAATGCATTAAATGAAACACATGCACCTTGGACTTCTAAGCCCGCTTACTCTTTATGTATACTTAGGCCTTACAAGCCTCACGTTTATTTATTTTACTTTGTCCCTATATAGTTAGCTCATACAACAAAAATATATGCACAACATACTTTGCAAAATGGCATACTTCCTTCTAATCATATCAAAACTCATATTTACCATATGCATGATGCAAAATATATAACTATGATACTTTAACAATTTAGTTTACATGCAAGTGACCAAGACTCATCAATATTACAATGTATACACCAAATTGTTCACAAGCCAAACCACTTGTGACAACTAACCTAAACATGGCATGCTAACCTACAAGAGGCATATTGTATTGCATGGCAATAAAGTGTGTATTTAGCCAATCCTGCTTTATGCATTTTAAGTCCATGCTCAAGTTGTTCATTCATGGCATTATGTCAATTTTTAAAGTCATTTAACCATGTATTCAATCATGCCATATTATCAGATAATAACAAAAATGCCAATTTTTCAAGTTTAGGACCTAAACTAGGCATAATACCAACAAATATGCACAACTAAGCTTAATTTTGACACTTTTAATATTAACATGCTTTTGAATTAATAAAAACTATCATGTAGTCACTCATCCTAAGTTTCATGCATCTATTCATAGCAAATTGACATTTATATACAATTAGAAGCATTAAATGGACATGAAAATCAAGAAAACAAGCAAGAAAGGCAAAAAAGTGCCTCCATGGCACAAAGAAATGCCCTATTGGCATACATAGGGCTGTGTAGCCCTTCTCATTCTCACATTGGATAGGGAAAGGCAGTGTGGCCCTTTCCAAGGGCCATATGGCCCTTTTGACCTGATTTTGGCTTCCCACTCAAGTTTAAATCATTTTGCACTTTTCTTGAGGAATTTTTGATACTTTTTCATCTTAAATGATTCCAAACTAATCCTAACATTCTTAAGTATTTTAAACTTAATCAAAATGATTTTTAAACAAAGAAAAGAGTAACAAACAGTAGCTAGATACATAAACATGAGTTTTATGAAAAAAGGAGCCTAAACATGCTTTCTAGGTTTGTTTAATCCAAATTGATTAAATCTTTAATTAAGATGATTAAATATCATATAAACAAGTATTCTTAGTTCAATCTTAGTTCATATTAAAAAAAAAAAATGTTTTACAAAGATAAGAAGAAGGATCACATGGATTGTTACCAATCCATGTGATTATGCTCAAAGAATTCACATAGTTGCTAAAACAAAAATAAATAAGAAATTACTTGAACCTAGACATGCCAACGCTCGGCAAATCACCTTTAGGCTTTATTTACCATATGGATGATTTTGAACGCCAAGAACGTCGATGCTTGAAGAGGATTGCTTATCGTTATGTTCTTACTACGAATCAAGCTATGATTCGATATACTCCTTTTAATAAGAACACTATCAAGAACATTCTTAATATGTTCTTGAGAAGAGTTTAAAAGAAGAAGGAATAAAACTAAATTTTTTTCCTTCGATTCTTGAGAAAAGAACTAATCTTGAGATGAACTTGATTAATTGATTAATAAAAATCCCTAATTTCTTTGTAGTAAGATTGATAAAAAAATCAAATTAGTATTTGATTGAGAGAATTATTTTGCCAAAAGCTTAGGTGTCAAAATTCGGATCCCCGAACTAGTGAGGATAGAGGCCTATTTATAGGCTTTTAGCGCCATTTGAATAGGAAAAAAAAACAAGAATAAAAGACTCATTTTTAGTTTTATTCAGATTTACTAAGTAATTAAACATCCTAAACAGCCACAATGTAGATTCCGAAATAGTTTTAGGGTTACTTGCCAACCAAGAACCCCTAAAGATTTCTTTTTGGCTTTCAAACCAAAACTTTAGTTTTGATTAAAATACCAAATAGGAACCTTTTTAGAAGCTAAATGACAGAAAAATAGACCTGGAATTTCCAAATTTGAAAGAAAAATCAGACCGGGGGTGGCGGAGTTGAGCTGCAGTGCGTGCGAATGGGCCCAGAGCTTGCCGACTCGTGAAAGGGCCATATGGCCTTTCCTTGGGCCATGCTGCCCTTCCTCAGGCTATACGACCCTTCAAGTAGCCATATGGTTGTGGCAAGAAGTCATAGGCCAATGGTTGCCACACGGGCCCAATGGCTTGCAACAAACAGGCTTGTCAACCCCCGCAGGCCCGTTCTTGCATTCTATCCATCCTAAATGAACCAAAACTTTTGAAAAACCTTTAAAACTATTTCTAAACTCCTTTTAACTAAAAAAATAACTTAAATTGGTTTCGGGCTTACACGGGCCCGATGACTTGCCACAAACAGGCTGGCGACTGCCTGCTAGCCCTATTTGTATTCGGATCACCGAATATAGCCCGAAATGACCCAAATTCATTTTGAAATATATTTTGACATGTTTTATATTAAAATGTAAACCCAGATCATCAATTTCTAAGACAACCTTAGCAATTTCCTCTAGGGATGGCAATGGGCCGGGGTGGGGGCGGGGGAACCATCCCCACCCCCGACTTAACGGGGAATCCCCATCCCCGTCCCCGTTTCACATACGGAGATAATTTAGTCCCCATCCCCATCCCCACGGGGATCCCCATTCCCTGCTTAAATTTTGTATTACTAAATTTGTTTATATTTATAAAATTCATAAATAATAGCTAAAAATATGAAAAAATTTATTTAGAAAATATTAATAAATTCAAACACACAAAACATCAACCAAACATAATTAAAATATAAATATTTTAATATATCAAAAATATTCAGTAATATTTTTTAATAAAATATTAAAAATTCAGCATATATTAAAGTATGAGTACTTAAATAAATTTAATCTAATAAGTGCTTTCAATAAACTCCAACAACCTCATAAGAATTATTTCTTGAACAAATTATTTTATATATATATATATATGTGTGTGTATGTTATTACTTAATATAATTTTATATAAAGAATAATTAAATAAATATAATAATTAACTAAGTATAATAACGGGTCCCCACGGGGTGGGGAATACACTCCCCGTCCCCGATAACGGGGAAAAAATATTCCCCATCCCTGCCTCCATGGGGAGACAAATCGGAAAATTCTCACCCCGTTCAGGGCAAATCCCCGCGGGAAACGGGAATTCTCCATCCCATTGCCATCCCTACATGTTACAAGACCAAAACCACCTCCTTTTTTTATATAATATTTTATTATTATTATTAGTAGTAGTATTAGTATTAGTATTAGTATATGATTTTTATATTTCTATCTATATTTCTATAATAGCAAATGGATTTCTATAATATAGTTATTTATTTTATATATTTCTATTTCTAGTATAGAATTCTAGAATTTATATAACTATAAACTAAAAAATTTATTTAGAATAGAATATTTCTATATTTTTTGTTTACATTTTTTTTCAATCTAACAAAACTATTGTATCACAATAAATCTAAGAAACCCATCACTTGAAAGAAGAAAAAAACCAAATCTATGAAATAGGGATAAATAGATCTACAGATAAGATCCAATTACCTCAAAATTGATTTGAACACTTCCCTTTCTTTTTTCTTTTAATTTTTTTATCAGAAATTGATGAAAATCCTATCTAACTTTAAGCATTGCAAAGTCTGAATCAAGCCTCTGTATATTCTCTCTCTCTCTCTCTCTCTCTCTCTCTCTCTCTCTCTCTCTTAATTCTTTCCTCTCAACTTACATTCCCGAGTATTTTTTTTTATTTCTCCATCTTTTTTCCTCATTGCAGTGCTTTGCCAATAATCCCGACCATGATATTATAATGAATTTCAATTCATATCCTTGCTTTTAAACCTCTCAGAAATCTCCATGGCTCTTTCCCAACCACACTGCTTCAAATTATGCTCCTCTTTTTGTTTTTGAATGTGCATCTTCCAACGGTCTCAATGCCCCATCCAAATCTTCAAACTGTATCCAACATTGCAAAGTTGATGGAACATAACCACCATAGTTAACCTATTTCATCAAACATGCACTTTGTCAACAGAACCATTACCATTTCCTTGAATTCAATTTAGCCCTAAAACTATTTTGCAATTTTGGCAGCATCCTTCATTGTTCTCTGTTCTCTATCTAAGTTCTTCTGCAAACCCCATTTATTGAACCCATGTTTATAAGCAACAGCACATGCTTTATCAAAATCCATGGATGTTTGTGTTCTCTCAATTTCCTATGGGTCAACTTTTTCTAATGGAGAGACCGACACTTCAGTGGCTGTGGAAAATAGAACACTTATATTTGGTGAGATCCTAAAGGAGCTCGATATATAGAAGCAACTGGTATCTAACTAGAGCTTTCTACACAGTATTTTTCACAAGTGGATGTGTGCTCAAATTCCTGAAACAAAGTATTGAAATTTTTCAAAAAACATTTAGAAGTTAATTGTTAGAATAAGGTGGTGGGTTCACCTTATTGAAACAAGGTATTGGATGGACTATATAATTCCGCCTAGAGTCCTTAAGATCTTTTGGTATGGAGGTAATTTCCAATTAAAAAAAATATTTTATTCTCTCTCTCTCTCTCTTAGTGGATTACTCACTTCATAAAACCTAACATTTTCGCTTGTTACAAGTGTACAAGGAACAATACTATGGGGCAATACCATAAATACTACCCGTTATTTGAAATAAGCTTGAATCCTCCCAAATTAATCTTTTGAAGCATAGATGAGAATATTTAACATAAAAAATGGTTGTTATAGAAGAGAGAGAGGAATAGAGAGACAAATGAAGCCATGTCTATAACATTTTGAAGTCTCGTATGTCCATCTGCATGTGCATTCTTTTGATCTAATGACAGGACAAATTTATGTTCAATAGGCATGATTTTGAAAGTTGATGACATAATCCCAAGTAGGGTCCTGTACATATTAGATTTTGATCAATCTTATCTAATTAGTTTTAGTTGGGTTGTATATTTTATATTAAAATTAAGTATATTAGTGAGTTTTGAGCCTATTTTGTATTAGCTTATAGTCCAAAATTAATTTAGATTTTATTTTTTTCTTACTTAGAAACTTATCCTTATCTAAGAAGATTATCCTTATCTAGGAAGGTTATCCTCATCTAGAAAAGTATTTTTATCTAGGAAGTTAAAGTTAGGGTTTTCATGTAAGCTAGTCATTATAAATACCTAGTTATTTATGTAAAAAAAGACTTCAAATTTTGTTTAATATAAATTTTGTGAGAAAATTCTCTCAATTTTGGTTCTTATTAAGAATCGTTTTGAACTTATTAAGAATCGTTTTGAACTTATCAAAACTAACCACTTTGTGGTGTTCTTCAATTATACCAAGGTTCTCTAGCATAGGTTGCTATTGGGTCGAGGTTTCTTATTTCAAATCTGATTTGGCTTTCCAAGAGATTGCATATCATGCGTAAAGGTGTTGGGTCTCAGAGCAAGAATTCAACATTATTTTTCTTTTTCTGGAGAACTAAATCATTCTCCTTTACTCCTTCATTTTGTTGCACTTCTAAATGAATCACATCTTTTTCTTCCTCCAGTATTTCTAGATGAGTTTCAATTGCTGGAATTTTTTCATGAACAACTTTAATTGATGGAACCTTATTTTCTTTCTCCAATATTTCTAGATGAGTTTCACTTGCGCGAATTTCTTCATGAACAACTTTTGTTGATGGATCCTTATTTTCTTCTTCTATTTTTCCATCCACCCAATCAGCTTATTCATGAACAATTTCTATTGATGGTGTCCCATTTTCAACCTCACCATTCTCAATCTCATATTTAAGTTGCTCTATTATTGATATTGATGCAGCTTTCTCTCCAGCTTTCCTTTTGTGATGTTTAGAACTTTACTCAGCTTTCCACCTCTCACGTTCTTCATTAGTTTCTTCAAAAACTCTTTTATAGTATTCCTTTAGCATCTCCTCTTTGTATTTCATTGCTTTCCTTGGTGCATTTGGAGCATTTGGATTTTGCCTCTTTGAGAATGAACCTTCTATCCTCTCCATTTCATCTCTCATCTTTCTAAAATGTAAATTCATGGCTTAAAAGTGTTTTTCAAAGGCCTCCAATTTAGAGACAATGTCAATTGCTTGAGTGCCCTTAGTTTTGTTATTCATTATGATTAGCTGCAAAGATTGTTAGAAAAGTAAAAGAATATCTCACTTCACTCTCTTAGTGTTTCATATTGAGAGCATTCAAGTTCGCTCGTGTCCTTTTTTTTTTTAAATAATTTATGATAACAAACGAAAAGGTACGAAAAATATACAGAAACAAATAGAAACAGAAAACAAATCAAGAAAAAATATTTTTGTTTTTTTTTTTTTAACTTACGACTTAAATGAGTATGTGACACAAAACGAAAAAAAAAAAAGAACAAATGCAAACGAAAAGGAACAAAAGAAACGGAAAGAAACGAAAACAAGAAAACGTAGTAACAAGGTAAAATAAAGATAAGCAAATTTGATTTAGAGTCTAAGCTCTGATACCAAACTGATGCGAACCCCAATCGACTTGCTCTGAGACTCAACACCTTTACGCATGTTATGTGACCCATTGGAAAGCCAAATCATATTTGAACAAGAAACCTCGACCCAATAGCAACATGTGCTAGAGAATCTTGGTATAATTGAAGAATGCCACAAAGTAGTTAGCTTTGATAAGTTCAAAATGATTTTTAGTAAGAACCAAAATTGAGAGAATTTTCTCACAAAGTTTATATTAAACAAAATCTAAAGTCTTTGTTTACATAAATAGTTAGGTATTTATAATGATTAGCTTACATGAAAACCCTAACTTTAACTTCCTAGATAAAATAAATTTTCTAAATAAGAATAACCTTCCTAAATAAAGATAACATTCCTAGATAAGAATAATTTTCTAAATAAGGATAACCTTCCTAGATAAGGATAATCTTCTTAGATAAGGTTAAGTTTCTAAATAAGATAAAAATAAAACCTAAATTAATTTTGGGCTATAAGCTAATACAAAACAGACCCAAAACTCACTAATATACTTAATTTTAATATAAAATATACAACCCAACTAAAACTAATTATATAAGATTGATCAAAATCTAATATGTACAGAACCCTACTTATGATCATATCAGTTGAGATGTTCAATAAGTCAAATTGAAAGTTGGGATTGCCAATTGGTTTTTCAGAAAAATTATGGTGCTATTGGGCCAAAAAATGCATCATATCAATTTGTTAAAGAGTCATAGGAAGTAAGAGAACACTCTAAATGTCTAGGAGTCATCTATGAGTCGAAGGCATAATAGCTATCTGTTTTTGCACCTATCTCAATTGAATAAAGCGCACTGAACGCTTATTTAATCTAGCTGATTTGACAACACAATAATAATTACAAAAAATCAAACTGTACTGACAAATTTCTGCTCACTTTTACAAATCTCGTGCGAGCCAATATTTCATGTTAAAAGCATAAAGAAGAGGAAAATGAGGGTGTGAACAAAATATAGATGAAGAAAATTTAAAAAAAAAAATATCTCCGATGGTAATTTACAGAAGAAAACTGGAGCTTTGTACTAAAAAATGCATAATTTTCCAAACAAAGAACTAGAAAATCACCCTTGCACCATTGCCAACAGCAACAGCAAGAGCAATGCCTCCTCTACCACCATTCACACCAGCACCATAACCTCCTCCACCACCATTTCCATCAGTATCATAACCACAATTTCCATTAGCAGCACCACGGCCATGACCCACCCACCACCATGAACATCACTACTACCACCAACTCTACGCCCACATTATCAGCATAAGCAGCATAACCTATGGCACCAACACCACCACTACTGCCAACACCGCCATCAAGTCTACTATAACCATAAGACCAATACAACAAACTACCATTAACCACTAGCACAAATCTAAGAAAATAATTGTAATGCCTAAACATTTACAATGGTTACTAGTAAGACATTTCACCCTCATTTTATTAAAATCCCATATCAGTAACAACCTAAATTGAGTAATAAGTAGCAAAAGGAGATAGGGATAAAAATAAATCCCATATCTAGTTTTCTATGGGAAAATGAAAATAATGAAAAAAGGATACTAAGATTGTAATACAAAAAATTATTTTTTGCAAATTAAACCTCTGAAATCACACAATTCTCTGCTCCAAACTAAGATAATGTTATAAAAGAAAAATAAGACAAATTCCTAAATAATAAAGATTAGTTCCACTATACACAGAAGAACTCCAAATTGGAAATTGATTAGAGCCCTTACATTGTCAAAATTAAAAATTCCATGAACACAGCTACTGCTACCTTTTTTCTAAGCAACATCAGATAGGAATTCTTTCAAATCAATAATCTAAATCAATTAGAATTCAGTTACTAGATATTACAAGCAAAATTCCTCTTAAGAATTGCAACTGTGGCATATTATTTTTTTCACTGATGGATAATAATCTTAAAGAAACACGAGAGACAGAGAGAGAGAGACGGGAGACAAAGAAGTAATTTATACCATAGAAGACGTAGGAAAGCTTCCGAGCATCTACAAGAGTAACTGATAGCTCTCCAACAAAATCATTGTTTCCTTCTTGAGATTCCCCTGATCTGAAATCATTTGCAACAGGGCCAACTGCTTTTCCTTTTTGAAAATCTAGGACAATCTTCTTTGGACGAACAAATAGTCGAGGTAAATCCTCAGTAAGAAGCTTCGTTAAAAACCTAATAATGTCCATTAAATCATTTGCATAAGTTTATGTTACATTACAAGGTCAACCCAAACATTAAAAGATTATTTACTAAGAATACATTTAAAAAAGAAAAGAGGACTAAATCACCAGATGATGTTTAACATACAATGTCATATGCGGATTATACAAGTGATTTATGAGACTTTCTATTAGTATGGTACAACAACAACAACTAAGCTTTAATTTCAAGCTAGATTTTCCATTAGTATGGTCACTTGCTAAAAACAAGCAAAACCACCTTCGCATTTCATAGCAATCATCTTATAGCACTTTATGACAATTCCGATAAGAAAAAGAAATGGGTCAGTGGTATTGCAAATAGATAGGTGGTTAATGTAGAACAAGAAATATTAGAAAATCAATTTTTGTAATGAACACCACAATTTCCAAATATAAATTGTTTAGTACGGAATAAAGAATCCAAAGAAAAAAATCATTTTGTTAATGGGCACTACAATTTTTGTCTAATATATTGAATGGCTAGTGGACAGCGTAAGAAAGTACAACCAGTTGCAGTTTGCATTTCTGTATCAAACTTAAATACTAAAAAAGAAAGGCTTAAATACAAAAAAAAAAAACAAAAAAAAAAATTTCTAAAACTTTGTTACTTTTGCAATTTCAACTTCTATGTTGGCAAATTTATATAGCTACTAATTAATTACACTTTGTCCTCCTTTTTTAATATATTTTATGATTAATTCCTGCCTAAAATTGCCGATGTGGCAGATTAGAGTAAAATAATAAACACATGTAAAAGAAAATTTCAACTCAACTATTTTGAAAACTATAGCACTGAAAATAAAAAACTGCATTCCTCTCTGCAGCCCCTTTCAGTTAATCAACCCAATAAAGCAAAGAGAGCTTAATTTTTAAGCCTAAAAGTGTAATACCCTATAAAATCCTAACTCGCATGCATGATTTAATTCTCAGTTTGTGGTTTATTAATTTTGAAATAATGGGAAATAATTTTAAAAACACAGTTGGAAAGCGAACTTGTTACTTTTCCGGAAACCGGCCGTGTTGGGAACACTGCCAAGAAATGAGCGGTCCGGTCAACAGAAGAATTTCTGAAGTTGACCTGAGGGTAAAAGATCACTATAATGCATGTGTAATTTTGGTAAAAAGAAAGAAATGAAAATCATTTAGAAACACTGAAAAAATAACTAATGGCAAAGTCGTAAATAAAATGAAGTTTAAGGTGAATAGTGAAAATTGATCGGTCGGGATTACAGAATGACTCCAGAACCATTTTTATAAATAAGTATAAATTAAAATAATTTTATTTATTTCCCACTTTGAATTCTAAATCCTGACAGAATTGACAGAATAAATTACAGAAGATTTTGGACCAAAGTGTGATATATGGAAGTTCGGGGATTAAGTTGTAATTTTGCCATATGATTTTTCTATATTAACCAACACTTAGGCAAATTAGCTATCTTCTTCTTTCCATCAAGTGGCTGAACCACCATCTTCCCTTTTCTTCTTCCATTTCTTCATTCTTCCACCAAGTTTCTTAAATCAAATTGATAGAAAACTTAAATATTAACCTAATTCTCTTCATTTCCATCATCAATTTGCAGAAAGGAGCTAAGGAATTCAAGGAACATTGAAGGGAAAATTTCGGCTAGAATCCCAACTTGAGGTAAGAAGTTATTTTGTTTGATTTTATGGTTCAATTAGATGTTATTTAGGTTGAATTTGATGGGTTTGTAGTTAGATTGTATCAATTAATGCTAATTGATAGAAATGTCTAAATTGTCTAGCCAATTTGAAGTTATAAAGAAGGGTTTGATGATTTAGTATTATATTATATTAATTGATGTTAGAATATGTTAATTGGATATGAATAGGCAATTAATTGATAGTTTGTTTGATGTAGAATTGAAATTTTGACAAGGTTGCCTTAATTGGTTCATTTGGTGATTTTGGTTGGAAATCAATTTTTCAAAGCACTTTGGAAGCTTAGATGAATCTATATTGCATAATTTAATGTCTATTGCTTTAGAATTGAAATTGGAAACCTTGGAAAAAACCTCACCTTTGGCCGAACCATGTGTCACTGTTCACACCCTTTGATTTGTTTGATTTTGCCTTGAATTTTCATGCTAATTTGATCGATTTTGATGTTGTTTATTGTTGTTTCTTTGATGCCTATACCATTGTTGATAATGTAACTTGTTGTTGGTTGAATTGGGCAAGTCAATGTTACACCCTAACCTAACCTATTGGTTTGCCATTGTATGCCCACCATGTGTCTGATAAAATGCCTAATTCATTTGCCTTTGGCCTATTGTTTTGCATTCCATAAACCTACCATTTGAATGCCATTGTCGCCAGCGACGTTAGCATGCCAATTGGCCTACCGTTTTCCACTACCGAATCAACTTTTGTTCCATGTCTTTCTTAATTGTCAAACCATTTGTCATTGATTGTATGTTACCTATAGCATTGCCATTATTCTTATTGATAATTGAATTGACTGATATTGAGATTATTGATATGGAGGATGTCATTGTTGCATAATGGTATCCATTGATATACTGTTTCTTTCAATTGATCCTTATGTGGCTTGACAGAGCTATCGATCCGACAGGGTAGTGTAGAAATACTGTCGGCGATGTGCACATTGTATTTACTCATGCCCTAGCTGGGAAGGATCATGGTCCTGGCCATAAGGTCTAATTAGCCTTATGCTCACTGATACTAATATACTACTGGAGACCTATATGTTCACATATGGTCCATATTGATTACTAGAGATTGTATGATTTCATACAGTCCATCTCTTTATCTGTCTTTCCATATGATACCGAGCCTGTATTTTATTCATTGACTATTCTGCAACCTAATATTGATTTTGTATACTGTTATTCGACTTATTGATACAATTGCTTCATTACTACCTACTGTTTTATCGTTTGATACATATAGATTCACTGAGTATCATATATACTCACCTTTTCATCGTTTACCCATTTCAGGAGAGGAGTAGAGTGCAGAATCCTATCGTCTATCATCCAGAGATTTCTGCCAACATTACTGATGTATACATTCTATTTTGTATTATTATTTTGGATGTTCATAATCTAACTGCTCCATTGGGTATGTATGGGTTAGCTAGAAAATGAACATGTATATATGATATTTGATGATATATAAGTTATATGATGATATATGATATGATATATGGATTATGACAGCCAATTGCAGTAAATTACAGAATAACAGAATGGATGGTAACTAACTAAAATAGATAATATACTGTGGTTTATAGATTGTGCATGTGATACTAGGTTCTACGGGTGTCAGTCGCCATTGGCATCTCCCGTGCCTTAGGACCGTCGCAATCCGGAAACGGGTAGTGACAAAATGAGAGGAAAAAAAAGAAGAAGAAACTTGAAAAAAAAAAAGAAATAGAAAAAAAGCATACATGGTTCAATTGATACTGGCATGGAAAAAAAAATCACTTACATTGAGAGAACAGGAATTGCTGGTGTTGCCCAATGCATGCAAATATAAGAAGGAAAAAAACACATATTAGGAACTCCCTTGTCAACTTACTTGGACATAAAAATACAAACACAAAACAATTTTCCATTATGTACAGGGTCCCTCAATTCTCAGAATACGTTCATTTTATTGATCATATATAAATATATAGAAAACTACCAGTTTATTTCTCAAATAATCATTTCATTATGAAATTAACAAATGCAGGCTCCTAAAGCAGGCAACGGTTGTCAATAGGACAGGTTTCAAGAAGAACAGACTCATAACTTCAGTATTTCACTGTTTCCTTCAACCAAATTCATCAGAAACCAATAAAGTGAATAATGGTTTTTTTTTCTCAACTGACTACTTTCCTTCATCTGTGTCTAGCTCCTTCACAAAACCAAACGTCTACAATGATTAGCATCTTCACGTCCATAATCATTAATAGCAACTATTTGTTACCTTCGTTATTGTTCATTTATTACAATGATTTTATAACAAGTACATATCTTCCAACATCCCATTGCAAAAAAGAACAAAAAGGAAAGAAACAAATTATTTAGCAGAGGAGAAAATGATGCAGGAGCATGCCTCATTATTATTTATTAGAATTCAGTTAGTTTTATTTAATGTTAGTTTTATTATTTATTAGAATTCAATTAGTTTTATTTCATGCTAGAATTATTAGTTTATTAATAGCATATGCCTAGCATGTCAGTTTTTAAATTAGATAGAGGGTTTAGATTGAAAGGATTTAATTGTGATCTAGGGTTTGGGATTGATGCATAATAAGAAATACAAGAAAACTCATATTCAAAGGCTCAAGCTTAGAATTATGGTCCAAATTTAAATGGGATTTTGTAAGGGAAATTATAGAGTACTTCTTAGGAGGGTGTATTGGATACGGATAATTAAAAACTTTGATGAATTTAAAAAGTCAAGTGGTATTCGATAATAATTTCTAAAGATTTCACAAAAGTCGAGATATTCAATTAAGACTTTAAAAAAGTTTATAGAAATTAGAAGGTATTCTATTATAACTTTTATAAAGTCTATAAAAATAAACCGATGCTCAAAAAGTCATTGACTTTTATAACTAAAAAACTTTTGTATACTTTTATTGACTTTTGTGTAGTGATATGAATAAAAAAAAAAATTTAAAAGTTTTTCACTTCCTCTCAAGATTTCAGCTAACTTTTTTGTTTAAAAGGTATAGAAGTTTAGTTTAAAAAAAATTTTACAGTATTGGGTTAATTGTTATTTCCCTCCTGTAGAATGACTCAATACATCAAGTCTTCCTGATTTTTTAAAAATACACTCACTCCCCCATGACAAACGTCACAATATACTATTAGACTCTTCCATTTAATTTTGTCATTAGTCAACCTTACAAGAGCAGTAAAAAGATAAAAATGTTCTTGCATTTTATTTTTAATTAATCACATTCTATTTTTCTTTACAAAATATTTTTTAGGGTTAAAAATTTTATTTTCATATTTTTTTAATAAATTTTAAAATAAAAAATAAACAAAAATATTAATTTTTTAATTTGTTATTTATTATTTTTTTTATTTTAAAAAATAATTTAAGAAGAAATTAAATTATTTCTTCTTAAATTTTTTAATACAAATAAAAAATTTATTTTTATATTTTTGACAAATTTAAAAATAAAAAGTAAAAAAATATTTTTTAAAAAATATTTTTTATTTTTTAAAAAATAAAATAAAAATATTTTTATTTATTTTTATTTTCAAATTTGTCAAAAATATGAAAAAATATTTTTTAACCCTAAAAAATATTTTTTAGGGTAAAAATAAATATAATTAATTAAAATTAAACAGTAAGGGTGTTTCTATTTTTTTTACTGTCCTTGTAAAGTTGACTAACAGCAAAATTGGGCGAAAGGGTTCAGTAATATATTATGACATTCGTCAGGGGGAAATTAATATATTTATAAAAGGTCGGGAGAGATTTAGTATATTAAGTTATTTTACAGAAAGAGAAATAGTAATTAACCTTATAGTATTTTATTGAAGTTTTTTTTTATGTTATTCATATTTCTTTGATGTTGATTCATTGAGATTTTTTATTTGTAATATGCCGTTCATGTTCTTTTTTTTTTAACTGATTAAAATAATTTATCCAATATTTTTTGTTGATTTGAAATTGTAAAAAATTAATTTCTTCTTTGTTGTCCACTTTTTTACTTTACCTTGGAATATAATTATATTCATCCAAATTAAGCTCATCTCAGGTCCACTCCTTGAGCGTTATTTTTAACCAAACTTGAGTCTGAACAATGCTCACTCTCTAATACTAATTAATATCTGGCTCACTGTTAAAAGCTTAGTTCTTTGTATAATCTAAAAGTCTTATCTAACAACAATAATGATTTATTTGGTTGAAATTGAAAATAAATAAAATAAGATTTTAATTAAATTAAAAATTATTGTGAATTTGTGAAATAATAAACATAGAAATATGGGACGTTATATTTTTTTAAAATTTTAATTTAATTAACTTTGGTACTTGGGTTGAATAATATATTTTAATTAAAAGCTTCAACTTTTATTTATTATTTTAAACATGCATTTTTATTATATGAGAATTATAAATTTATTACATTTATATAAAATAAATATTAGAAATCTATGACACTTTATTAATATATATAAAAGTTTATCAATGTCCATAAAAGTTTTTTAAAATAAAATCCTTGAAAGTCATTCATAAATTTATAAACTCCACAAAAATCATTTAAAATTCATTAACTTTATAAAAGTCATTTACTTAAAAAAAAAAAGTCTATAAATGTCTTTAAAAATCTTAATTGAACCCTGTTAGTTCTTTTGAAGTTCTATTCATGCCTATATTCAAATAAATAAATTGTTGGTCCAATATTCAAGAATCAGAAGCAATTTTGTAATTTCTTGCTAGAAAATCAGTCTGCATTTCTTTGCAAGCCTTTATACATATTTTAAGTCTTCTTTAGAGTCCTAAAGAGTTTAAGATAATATTGCACCTTTTAGTTTATTTCGGGAATCCAAATCCACAAAACAATGTGGTCTAGTTTTGAAGTCTTTTTCTTAAAGGCTTAGAAGTTGTTTTAAAGTCCTTTTCCTTAAAGGTTTGCTAGTTTAAGTCTAAATATCTAGGATTGCAATTGATGCAGACGAGGAAGTAAAGAAAATTCAAATTCAAAGACTTTAGAATTTTAGAATTACGGTCCTTATTTTATCTAGGATTTAAGATGTCATAGTATATTTCT
The DNA here is from genome assembly GCA_948193065.1 of Aleurites moluccanus. NCBI lineage: Eukaryota > Viridiplantae > Streptophyta > Magnoliopsida > Malpighiales > Euphorbiaceae > Aleurites > Aleurites moluccanus. The sequence goes on along the minus strand of CANXYC010349626.1, from coordinate 14,514 downwards.
AGTTTTTTTAGAGTTACATTTATATGCCTATTTGAATAAACAAATTGTTGGTCAAGTACTTTAAGAACAGGGGCAATTTTTCTGGAAATTTCATCCCCATTTATTTAAGATTATTCATACTTATTTTAAGTTTTATTTTAAAGTTCTTGTTGGTTTGGGATAATAATATTCCCTACAGTTTTATTTAGGAATTGAACTCCTCATAGGATTAGCACTAGTTTTGGATTTTCCTTTACCTTTTAAGTTTAGTAGTAGTATGGGTCTATAAATACTCATGCTTATAATGTTTTATTTATCATATTTCAGTTAATAAAATTTCAGCAATTTATGCTTTTATCTTGAGTTGTGTGATGCAATTCCAACCCTAGAAAGTGTGAGGCTTTCTTGATAGGAGTGAGTCCTAGATCTTGTTAGTGTAATACTAATTGCCTAATTCCCTAAAATCCAATTTATCCCCGACTTGTCCTACATCGGTATGCTTTTAATTCAGCTTTGTTGTTGAATAAAATACTAGAAATTATGGTTCTTTTGAGTTTGTGATGCAATTCGCCCTTGGTGTGATGCCTAAGGAAGTTCATATGTAAAGTTTAAAATATTTCTTTCATTTTACTATTCATGGCACTGTTCAAGGTGCCATATCAGCCCAATAACCTCTTACTTGCTAGATTTTCTGCTTCTTTAGTCTCTTCTCATATAAGCAATAATTGATCACGCAAGTATCCAACCATTCTAACTTTCAACTAAACCCAAAATTCAACTTAAATAGCTTGGCTTACAAGTTGTCCTATGTCAATTTGGATTCAAAGATGCAAGATATTTTGAAGTTTGTTGTCTGATCTACTTCAATTATGATTATTAAAGTCTATAGGCCCGTACACACGTGGGTTTATAAGTGGGCAAGTGTTGAAACCTACTTGCACAAAACCAATTGACTTATGTTAGGTCCAACACTCATTTACTTATAAGTCATTTATATGTTTTGTCATTATTCGATATAGGATACTTTTCCCAACACACCCCCTCAAGTGCAAATGGGTTTGGCCTATGTTCTAACATCAACAAGTCGGTTACCACTTACTCACAAATGGACAGACTAACATCTTTCTTCAGTTTTGATCCGGACTGACATCATCATCAGTCCAACAACGGGGGCTTGAACATGAGTCTCAGAATCTAACCCGTTTGGGCATTAAACTCTGATGGCATATTAAAGTCCATAGACCCGTACAAACGTGGGCTTATAAGTCGGCAAGTGTTGGAATCCACTAATGCAAAACCAATTGGCTTGTGCTAGGTTCAACATTCACTCACTTATAAGTCCTTTATATATTTTGTCATTATTCGATGTGGGATATTTTTTCCAACAATGATGACAATAGCTGAAGTAAATTGAAAGACAATCCTTTTTTTTTTCAAAAGAGAGATTAGCTCTTCTCATCAAGACCATGGAGATATAAGGGCAAGATTGGATTCAATGGAAGCTAAGTTGGAAAAGATGCTTATGATGATGTCTTCCAATAACTCTAGCAAGCACCATCTTCACTCAAAAAGCATACAAGAGGAATAGTAAAGATCCTCAACCTAAATCCAGGTATGATAAAGGACAATTTCAGCCACAAGGTTCAACGAGTGACAATAGGAGAGAGAACAAGATAGAGGTTCCTAATTTTATAGGTATATTAGAGCTTGCTTTATTTTGTGATTATATCAATACAACTGAATCTTATTTCTTTATTGGTATGACGTCGGAGAAGATTGTGCAGTGAGGTTTGCTACTATGGAACTTGTCTGGTTAGCTAAAATATATAGTGGTATGGTATTGAGCATGATATGAGAAGATTATACCAACCACATACCAGTATGTGACAAGAGATGAAAGCAAAGTTACAAGGAAGTATTTGCCACCATATAATCATGAAAAGATGTGCCAAAGGGTGTATTCTTGTAAAGAGAGAAGCATGTCAATGACTGGATACATGCACCCATTTGAAGAGGCAATAATTGAAAGAGAAACTACCCAAGAATTGGCCACTTCACTTCTTGTTTCCAGAGTTTATAACTGTGACAGCAAAGAGGAAATGAAACATCTCCAGAAGTAACTGCATAAGCAAGAATTGCAACCTGGAATTCCTAGACAGCATGCAATGAATATTGTTCAACAACCAAAGAGGCTTTCATCAGCAATGCAATGAAGGCAGAATCACGAAGACAGCAACAAGAAGAGCCTTTTCAGCAAGTTGATAAGGTAGAAAAGGAACTAGAGAAGCTAGGACTGCCATCTCAAAGGGTTAAACAACAAAAAACAATTCTTAAACTTGCAACAAGAAGTTGAATATGAAGAGTCAGAAAAGCAATTCAGTATTTTAAAGATGCAATTCAACTAAATGTTGCAAAGGACACACATTGCTTGGAAAAGTAAAGATGAAGTTTGAAAGAAAGAAACTTATGGATATTTTTGAAGAAAAGGTAGAATATGTTGAAGTAAAAAAAAAAAAAAGATGGTAAGAGGTCAGAAGAATAAAGTCAACAGCTAGGAAATAAAAATTGACAGTTGGAGAATATAAAACAAAAAATTTCAAGAAGAAGAAGAACCTAAAGAAAATTGACATTGCTCAAGATATCAAACAGGTTGGGTTTGTGTTGCTTCTTGCTAATGTTCAAGAGAGATTTTTTTATTCCAACTAAATTCGAAGGGAGCTGTCAGTTGCTTTCATGGCCACAAAGAACCAAGAAGTCAAAATGCAATGCATTAAAAACTGGTTTTTCAATGTTAAGGGTTCAATTCAAGAAACCAATTATTTTAATACTTTGACAATTCAAAACTCAAAGCATGTTTTCTCCAACTAGGGAAGAATGATGCAGAATAAGAAAACAAGAAAATTGGAATACAAAGGCTCAATCAAGAAAATTCGAATACAAAGGCTCAAACATATAATTATGCTTCAAATTAAAAATGGGGTTTATCGGGGAAATCATAAAGACTGCCTAGTTCTTTTAGAGTTCTATTCATGGATATATTCAAATAAATAGGTAGTTGGCCAACTATTTCAAGAATCAGAGGAAATTTTGTAATTTCTGGCTTGGCTGGAAAATTTGTTTATGTTTCTTTAGGAATCTGTGTATTTTTTTTTAGATCTTATTTTAGAGCCCTTGAGAATTTAAGGTATTATTATTCCCTTTAGTGTATTTTAAGAATCTAAATCCTTAGAGGACGTGGACTAGTTTCAAAGTCCTTTTCTTAAAGGCTTAGGGTGTTATATTTAAAATCCTTTTCTTAATGATTTGGGACTAGTTTAAGTGCATACATTCCTAGAGTTGCAATAATTTTAATTCAACTTTGTTATTGAATAAAACAACAACAATTACGCTTATTTGAATTGCATGACGCAGTGGGATACCAACAGGAACCTTAGGTGTGATGCCAAAAGTAGTTTAAGTGTGATGATTAAATCTAAATGTGATTAATAGAAGTTAAATCTGTACATCCATTAACCTCCAAATACCCATTTTTATTAACCCCAAATCAGTAGTTAGATGATGGAATATAAAGATTTTAGAGGATTTTACATCCATTAACCTCCCATTTTCTTTAAAACTCCCAAATAAAAGCAAAGTTAATTTAACTTCCAGTTACATTAACCTCCAAATACCCATTTTTATTAACCCCAAATCAGGAGTTAGATGATGGAATATAAAGATTTTAGAGGATTTTACATCCATTAACCTCCCATTTTCTTTAAAACTCCCAAATAAAAGCAAAGTTAATTTAACTTCCAGTTACATTCTACTCCATACCTTCCATCACCCCTTTTAACTTTTCATTTCATCCTCTTAAAACTCCCATACAATCCTCAAGCCATCCTATTAACCTCCAAGCCATCCTATTTGGATGATTTAGCATGCTATATTACCCTAATGTTAATAGTTTTTAAGACAATTTCTATAGGAAGCCTTCATATTCATAATAGGCTTAATGATCTAAAAAATCAAAATTTGTCATTTTTTTCATTTTTATCTAAAACTTTAAATTTTATCACAATTTTTAAAATTAGTTGCAATTATAGCCGATTCTCAAAATTGGAAAGCCTAATGACCTAAAAAAATCCAAAATTTTGTGCCATTTTTTCAATTTTGTCCAAAATTTTAAATTTTGTTAATTTTTATCAACAATTTGAATTTAATACAAGTTCGGCTTAATTTACAGTCTTTAAAATTGAAAATAATATAATAAACTTAATGTAACGTTTAACCTTCAAACCAATTTCCATTTCTATAAGATACATGAGAAATTAACTTTCAATTTTATAAGATATTAGAGTTTTAATCATTTTAAAATTCATTAGAATTTAAGAAAATTTCAAATGATTTTCTTCAAGTCGAGTTTGATCAATTTAAAATAGTCACTTCTGATTACTGGAAAAAATGTAATGCAGTCAAGGTGTTTTTACTTTTAAAATTAAGCTTAATGTGACATTTCCATTGGAATAGATAAACCACTCCTTAAAATTAAAAATAATATAATAAACTATCAATAAAATGGATTTTATAATAGTCATATAAATCATGCATAATTAAAATAATTTAATATATATGTAAAAAAAAAAATTATTAAATAAAACAGTAAATTGATTTGTATTAAAGTCTAAATTACAGTTAGTTTATATAAGTATCCTAACAAGAATGACAATTTATATAAATTAATGCAATTAATCGACCCTGTTTTCCAAAAAAAAATATAAATTACGCTGTTTATGAGACTATAAATTAAGTTGAACTTGTATTAAATTTAAATTGTTGATACACAAATATTTATTCAAATTGTTTACTCAAATTTATGTAAATGAATGTAATTAATTGATCCTACTTTCCAAAATATATATATATAATCTATTATGTTTATGCAACTATAAATTAAACTGAACTTGTATTACATTCAAATTGTTGATAAAAATTGACAAAATTCAAAGTTTTGGACAAAATTGAAAAATGACACAAAGTTTTAGATTTTTTTTTTAGGTTATTAGACTTTCTAATTTTGAGAGTTAGTCATAATTACAACTTATTTTAAAAACTGGGACAAAATTGACAAAATTTAAAATTTTAGACAAAATTGAAAAATAACACAATTTTAGATTTTTTAGGTCAATGAAACTTATTAAAAACACATATAGTATAACCTCTATAAATTAATACTCGATAAATTAATAACCTCTATTATATTATAATTTTCTACGGTCCCGACTTAGATTAATAGGCTAAATTAATACTAGATTAAGTAATATTTATTTTAATTAATAGCATTCATGAGTCCCGATGATATTAATTTATAGAGGTTTTACTGAATGAGGTTTTCTTTAAACCTAATTATCTAATAAAAGTTCCAGCTTTAATCTAACCTACCCTAGACTAAATCATGTGCTTCACAGTTGTCTTTTCACTACCATTTGCAGTATCTTACAAAAGTATAAGAAAATTAATCACATTAAAAACATCAGCAAGAAAAAAAAAGAAATAACTTCTTTAAATGATGTAGTATGACATACCCATCAAATTGAACAAGCGAAATGGTGACAGTTCAAATTTGATCTTTGGAAGGGCCACGAAGGCCCATGAAACAGCTCCCACCCAAGGCTCAGTTGGTATCAACCGCACTTTGACCCATAGTTCACCATCTATGTCAAAATTTCGAACACCAACCGGGACAACAATGGGGATAATGCTAAATTTTAGTGAAAGCATTAGCAGCATGCGAGCACCACCAGTATATCGGAGGCCTATTTGATACCTATGTATTATCAACAAGAGATGAAAATCACTTAATGCTTTATGGAGCTAATGATGAATGTTTGCAGTATTATACTAATCCCCAATTTATATTAAAATAAAGAGAAACTAAAAGATGGCCTATTTCATACTTTAACAATATCACATAGAGAACAAATCAACTAAATGTTCTATGGAGTTACTGATGAACTTTCGGGGTAGAATACTGTCCCCAATTTATATGAAGATAATAATAATTAACAAAAAATAGGAGGCATATCTCTCAAGGACAATCTTCATGCTTGCTAACTGACCATCTTATGATAGTTATTTGACTGTCCAATCCAATATTCCTACTTGTGCTCAAGATTTTGAAACTTTTACTACTGGGACAAACTCTATACAGCAGCATGTACATAGAGATTTGTATTTCATGACACCTGTGTGTCTTTGTGTGAAAATGATTGATTAATTTGATTATCATCATATAGTAGTAACATCAATAAGACCAAAAATCATTAAACAGTTAGGTCTATAAATTCTAAAACTTAAAATTCATATCATATCTAAGAAACCATCTAGGCAACTTTAGTACAAATCCTGCCACCAGGAAGAAGTACAAATACCAAGCATATTAGTACGTTTTAACGCAAATGCATATACCAATTTTTATCCATTTCGGGAGCATCACTTGTCATGCTATTACTGTACTAAGAAAGAAATATATGATTGCACTTGTGTAACCCAAAAAGAGTCCACTGCAGAAGTTGATAAAGAGGTCACTCACTGCAAATCGTTGGCACGACGTGATGTTCGGCGCTCAACATTTCTGACAGACAGTGGCTCGTCACCTAAAGAGAATTGCTTTATCTCAACTCTCTCCACATAATCAGGCTTCTTAAGATTATCAATGACGGGCTGCAGTAACCCAATAATCCAATTCTCAATCCCTGATCTATAAACCTTCCACAATTTCCCCAAAACCATATTCACCCACTCCACCGACTCTTTCCTCTGCAAATCCTTCTCCAAGAATAAGGAAAAGCTCGTGGGAACTTGTGGCCACGGCCCACTCTGCCCACTGGCGTTGGAGATTTTGGGTGTCTTCCTTGAGGTCCATAACTTATCAAAAGCTACTCCTACAAAGAAGAAGAAGACGAATAACCCAACAATGTTTCGATTAATTGGAGGTGATGGAATTGGGTGTATAACACCTAACTGAGTCCTTAACTTGTCCAACATGGGATCTTCTTGGAAACCGGTGAAATTGGAACCTATTTGGATGGAAGATGTTGATGATTCTTGTGAAATCTCTTGTGCAGCACTCTCCAATTCATTAGAAATCCGTTTGGAAACGAGGTTTCTGGTACCAAGCATAGCTGAATTGGCCAATTCAACAACATTGGAATTACGGTTATTGCCATTTGTGGGGATAACACAAGAGCGGAAAGAGAATTTTCTAGGAAAATTAGTGCCAAGTTTTTTCCTCCTCCTTCGTTTGGAGAAAGGAATTGATGATGGATAGCTGTGAGTGAAGCTTTTACAAGGGCAGAGTTGAGGAAGAAAAATCTGAGAGAAATCGAAGGTCGAAGAAGAAGAAATGGTTTTCATATTGATTTAGGATGATAATATGTGAGCCTAAAGTGGGCGTAAGAAGAGTCATTAGCCAGGGAAATTGGTACAGATACTGCCTACTGCTACTCTTCACCTAAAGTAAAATCAAAATCAAAGAGGAGAGAAGGAGGGAAATTGTGGAGAAGATTGAAGAGACTTTGATTTTGTGTGATAAGAGGGAAATTGTTAGATGGGAGAGGGAAAAAAAATTAACAAAAAGTAAATATGTTGCTTGTGGGTGTGGGGGTATATCTTGTATAACCCAGGCATAGAAAATTCACGTTTTGATTGTTAAGGTCACAGGCGAACCAGAGATTGAAAGCCTCTGTTTTTGCTTGTGCTTTTTTGGCACGTGGGTCGGATCAAAAAGTAAATATTATATTATAATATAATATAATTTATTATATTATATTATTTATTTAATATAATAAATAATGGTGCTTGTAAAAAATTATTTTAAGGGTTGATTTTAATTTTAAAAATTTATAAATTATTTAATTATTTCAATACTTAACTATTTAATAAATTTGAAATTAAATATTCTATAGATTAGATTGTGAATATATATTATATTATTATAAATTATTATTATTGTTATTATTATATTTTCGTGTGTTGGCTGAATTAAGGGAATGGACCAATCAGAAGAAAAAGAGAGAGAGAGATAAAAAGGGAAGGAGTTGTTTGCCAAAGAGCGGACTTTCCGCCACTGGGAGCTAAGACAAGCCGACTAGGCATGCTGGAAGCTGCCAGCAGCCATCGGACAGCGACCCACGCGCCATTCAAAATAGTCGCTGACGATGAGGCTTTTCAGGCCGATTCTGGCCACTTTCAATCTCTTTTCCCAGCGATTCTTCCTTCATTTGACTCCATTTGGTGCCAACTTTTTTGTGGCATCCAATTTACCCTATCGGTGACCGAAGCTCGGACTAAAAAATAGGAACGCAAGTCTTTTTTCAATACTTGAGAATAATTAAATTGTAATTATTCTAAAATTTATTTTAAATTATTTGGAGTATTTTTGGAGAAAAAATTATAAAAAATATTGACTTTGGACATTGAAATTAGAATATTTGTATAGTAAATAATTTAGGACTATATTTAAATTGAGTGTATAAATTAAAATAAATTGATATAATTATTTTGGAGTAATTATAGAATTTATTTGGATAATATTTATGGAATTTAGATAATAGAAGTTAAATAATTATGGAGTAAATTAATTAAGACGGTAGTTAAATTAGTTTAAACTTGTTACGTTCGAATCTGAAGGCACAGCTAGGATATAAACATACAAAATAATACAGTGTTAAATAATTACACTGATATAAAAAAAAATTACAAAATCCACAGAGAGTCAAAATGCTGAGATATCTGCCTCCTACTATGTACCTAAAGATGGAAAATAGTGAGAGGGTGAGTATATATGATACTCAGTGAATCTAATATGTATCGACCACTAAATAAATAATGAAATATCAATAAGCAATAGGGAGATGAAATAAATGAATTAATCTGCTTAAAATCTCTGAATACTGAATCAAGTATAGAATATAACTGTAAGTCAACAATCACATGGATAAGATATATAAGATAAATATAGAGTCATGAAACGCATAATCAAACTCATATTAATAAACATAAAACAGATCAGGTCTTATAACTAGGACTGATAACCCTTCTCAGTTAGGGCATAATAACAATATACATTATTCACAATGTCAACAGTATGTACTCACTACCCTGTGGGGCGACAGCTCTGTCAAATCACATCGGAATCAATAGAATAAATAAACACATCAATAGATACTATTTCACAATAATGGCATCACCAAGTATCAATAACTCATCATCAATAAATTCAATGAGCAATAGAATCAATAGAATATTAATAACAATTGATTATACAATGACCAAAGGTCTAGCAACCAACAACGGGACAAAACATAAATTGGTCATTTATGGACAAAAAGTTGACGCAATTGGCATGCCATTGTTGATGGAGACGATGACATTCAAATAGTTGGCCTATGAATTTTTGAGCTAGACATTTTATCGAACACATTGTATGTAACAATGAAATGACATTTTGGCAAGGTTTTGGTGTAACATTGACATTGCCTCAAATATCAATAACAACACACATTGTAAGCAATTCCATATGCATTATATACACATTAATAAACATCATTAAATAGATCAAATTGGCTTAGGAAAAATAAGCCAAAATGAAGCAAAATCAAAGGCAATTTGCCACATTAAGGTTCGGTCAAAATGGCCTTTTTGTAAATAAATTTCAATCAACATTTTAACACTTTGGACATGTAATTTGATGCATAAAAGACTCACCTAACACTCCAAATTAGCTAGCAAATTTGGTTTGCCACCAATTCCTTTAATTTCCTCAAAGTAGGCAAAATGTGTAAATTTCTTCAATTGAATTTTCTATAACAATTCAACCATAAAATACTCATTAATTAACTTCCAATTAACTTATTCTACACTCAATTTACATAAATTAATCCAATTTCAACAAATCATCTCATACAACTTAGGTTTAGGGTTTGAAAATTGGGCAAAAATGCTATATGCATCAATTGATACAATTAAACACATTACCTAATATAACTAACATCTAATAACCCTAAATCAATCACAAAATCAAACAAAACATCAATTTACCTCAAAGTGATGCTTTGGCCGAAATTCCCAAGTTGCTTGTTCTTGAAATTTTATTGATTTCCAATATAGCAAATGGATGGAGGATGAAGAATATGAAGTTTATTTCAAGTTTCCATGGATTTTCCTTAGAAAAATTGAAGAAAAATCAATGGAAATGGGAGGAGAAATTTTTAGACAAAGGAAGGAAGAAATGGCCAAAAATAATTCTAATTGTGGCTTGTATAGTAAGTCACATTTGACAAATTTTACTTTGGTCCTTAAACTTTCCTTAAATTGTGTTTTTGCCACATTTTCGTCTATAATTTATTCTAACGATTCCGTCGGGATTTGGATTTCAAAGTAAATATTTAAACATCTTATTTTTATTAATACTTTATAATAAAAATAGTTTCATAGCCATTCTGAAACTCAGACAGTCCAAATTTCACTATACCCCTAAAATTTCATTTATTTACGGTTTTGTCATCGCTTACTATTTCAGTGTTCGTAAACATTTTTCACCTCTTTCTTTTTACTATATTTACACATGCATATACATAATCATTTACCCCTTAGTCAGAATCAGAAATTCATCTGTCGATAAGACTGCTATTTTTGCGGCAGCGATATCGACACCGACGATTTCAGAAAAAAAAATTTCGTTTTCGCTCTAACTGAGTTTTTAAAATTATTTTTAGTCATTTCGATAATTTTAAACTACATACTAAGAACTTTAATCATAAAATCATGGTAGGCTTTTCTAGGGCATTACATAAAGCAAGAAAGCCCAGCTATTTTCATATCCCAAATACAAGGGTACGAGATCGACACTAGGGAACGAAAAAATATAAGGCTTTCAAAACCCGTAGTCAGCTTGACTAACTACTAAGACAAAATTGCAATATAATAATTGTAACTATTATAAATAAGGACTATGAGCCCACCTGTTAAACAGAACTTGAATTACAAATCAAATCAATACCACATAGGGCTATCATCACATACATATCTAAATATTAACAATTAGTTTCTACTAAACAGAACAATTAAAACGAGGAAGCACAACTATCCTCCACAAAACTCAATTATAACTAAATATAGAAAACGGAAGCAATAAATAAAAATAAAATAATAATACATAACTCTAAAATTTTAATACAAGGAAATTAAGAAATATACAATAACTTCGCTACCAAAAATGAAAAACAAAATTAACTCAATTAAAATTCAACTTCTTGATACACAACCTAAAATCTGAAAGAATTAGGGAGACAGTGAGTGTCTCAACACAATAAGTGATATTAATCAATATATAAATCCGATGCAACCTATTTATTCTGTTATAAAAAATTCTCGTGGGGTACATCAAACAAATAATTATTCATATAATCAAATAATGATGAGAATTAATCCACAATAACCACACTAAACCTCAATCTGGGGAGTCGATCCCTATACATGGCTCTCTGATTCTAAATATTGTCTCTTATATCCAGACATATGGTTTCGCCGTCATAGCCTAAGCCAAGCAACGCCAACCTAACTAGCAAGCAGCAGCGAGTATTGAGCTAGCTCCCGCCATCACGTCAGTCATAACTCATCAAATCATGCTCATCCAATTATAATCATCATATCATACTCATGACCTAAGTGGTCTTGTGAGATCTCACTCCCATCCAGCAACCAAAAATAATGTACAACACGAATTGTAATAAAATAAGACTTGTCAGAATGTTGAAATAATGTACATTATGTATGAAAAGCATGAAAATATATTAGTAAATATCATCCATAATGTTATGATAACCCAACTATCTCTCTCTATTGGGCAATCTAAAATTGATAGTTCAAAATAAGTACGGAACACCTAAATGACTCTACATGGACTGTCGAAATTTCGGCATAACCTCTCCTAAGACTAGAACATTTCCAGCTTTAACAGATGAAACGACACTTCTAAATATTCCACAACAATCAATATCATCTCCATGACTTCTTATGGGTCTCCAATGTCAACATTAATTACTCTCAACAAGGAACTTGAATGCCTTAATAATTATAAACATTTAATAAAATTTTTATACTAAATATTGGACCACACCCGAAGGCTGCTTATATATCCCCTAATTAACTTTCTACATTCAAGTATTCCATAAAGGGAAAATCAAGTCCACGTAGCTCTCACAATTATACTGTAATTAAAATATTTATACATAAAAAAGATTGTGATACCTGTAAAACATTGGTTAATTCGTTATCTAAAACCTTTATAAAATTTATATTTAATACAATTTTAAAATTAATTCATTTTATTAGTTTCAATAAAAGAAAACTCATTTTAATTTCAATTAATTAAACATAATTGCCTACATACTTAAATATTAAGGAGAAACACATCAGTAGCTTCAACTCCATTTCAAATCAATCTAACTAATTATAAGGAAATATATAAATTATGAATATACATCAACTAACTCAACTATCCCATTAAACTATTTCTCTGAAATCCATATAATAATTTTATAAAACACACATATAATAAATTCATCTTTCAATAAAATTTAATAACTCTTATAATTTCTTCAAAATCAACGAATTAATTTTACATTCACAAATAAAAGCAAAGTTATGAATAAATAACATAATCACATTTCATTGTTATATAATATTATTATATAAGTTCCAATTTCTTTCAAAATACTTCTCAATTAATAACATCTTTTAAAACCATATAAAATCACTTTATTCGTCCTAAATTGATTTATTTTATTTTAGATCTGTATAATGACATATCTCACATAATCAATATAAATACAACCATTATATATACATTTAGGCACTAATTAAAATAAAATTCAACATGAAATTGAAAAGTGAGTATTTCAAAATCACTCACACGTATTTCATGTGAACTAAGGTCAAAAAACATGTTAGAACATCAAAATTTAGCTGTCCGAATCAGATTCCCACGCATCGTCGAAACCATCGTAGGTCGACGGTGGCCTTAGAAGTCAAAATTATACCACTAAGAGCTTTTCACCGCTAGGAATCCGAAAATGTCTTCCTTTCATTATCACTCACCATAGTTCAATGGAATTGAGGCCTGGAAGTTTTGATGGCCGAAACTTTCTCTGCCAAATTTCTTCGTCGTCGGCCATCCTTTTCGTTCGAGACCATTGCCAAATGAAAGATCATTGAGAGAACTTTTCGTAGACACCAAGATTAGCCGAAAAGACCACTGAAACATGCCAAAATCACAATCGAAATTTTTCATTGTCAAACTTTCACTCTCATCTCTCTCTCATTTTTGTTCTGCCTGATCCATCCCCTTCTAATAGCTGATTGGTTGGCTTTTTAAGCCAAATAATCATTGTTCACCAAGTTAGATATTGTTTATTATTTTAAAAAAATTAAAACTATTTATAATATATATATATAAAGAAAGTGAGAGTGGCCTGGTGGTAAGCACTTGACTCACCCTTTTACCCATCTCAGGTTCGATTCCCACATTTTCATCTTTTTTTTTTTCCTTTCCTTTCTCTTTTTATAATGATAATATTAATAAATCATGATTAAAATATTTAAAAATAATTATCCAATTAATTAAATAATTACATCCATAAATAATTACTATAATATAATATTATAGTAATCAAAATTAAAAAATTTTGAATGAAAATACAAAATGAAATCTTAAAATATTTTTCTTTAAAGTAAAATAATTCTAAAAATATATATATTTTTATATATTCATTATTTAAATTAAATTTTCTTAACATAATTTTTATTTTCAATAAAATATGTCTTTTTTAAAATAATTTAAAAATTCATGATTTTACAGCTATCCTCTGACCAAACAACTCAAACTTTCAAGAAATTAAAATAGGAACAATAGAATCAATAAAAAAAATAATAATGCAGGGCTCTAGATTTACGATACAAAAAATAAAATAAAATAAAATAAAATAAAATAGATATATAAGCACCATAAGTCGGTCGTACGCCATTGTTAGCGGTGGCCTTGGAAGTCGAAATTATACCACCAGGAGCTTTTCACTGCCAGGAGTCTGAAAATGCCCTCCTTTCACTGTCACTTGCCACAGTTAAATGGAATCGAGGCTTGAAAGCTTCAGTAGTTGAAACTTTCTCTGCTAGATTTCTTCGTTGTCGATCATCCTTTTCACTTATGGTCAATGTTAAATGAAAGATCATGGAGAGAGCTTTCCATAGACTCCAAGATTAGCCCATAAGACCATTGGAGCACTCCAAAATCGCGACCGAAATTTCTCACCATCAAGCTTTCTCTCTCCTCTCTCTCTCATTTCCGTTCTGCCCGATTCATCTCCCTATAATAGCTGATTGGTGGTTTTTTAAGCCAAACAATCACTATTCACCGAGTTAGATATTGTTTTTTATTTTGGAAAAAATAAAACTATATATATATATAGTTTTATTTTTTCCAAAATAAAAAACAAT